>JARWCS010198679.1:0-13941 GCA_034783895.1 Geukensia demissa | reverse complement strand
ACAGACAAGACCATGGCCAACAAAATGAAACGAAAGACAAACATAGAACAGACAACACTACACTGAAAACTAAAGCTTAGGTTTCTCTCGCTTCCTCTTAGTATTACCGATCCCAACTCCAATAGATAACCGTAATGACTGTAAATCTATATTTCTGGACTGATTAATAAACTGATTGAATTAAGTGACTTTTTTTAAAAGTAATATATTTTACAAATCCAGAACAAGTATTGGTGTTGCTTAAATTTATTCAAAGCAAGCACCAGTGACGTATTTAAACATGACCATGTGTTGAGCAATAATAATAGTTGTTATTAAATATCTTATTGGTAAATGGTTAGGACTGGTACTGTTGTTGACAAGAACCAACAAATAGCTGTGGAAGAACAATGTTAATTCTGTAATCATGAACTTTTTTAAGTACACGTATGTAGAATAGGTTTGATTTAAAATACTGTACATGCAGTCATATTTTCTACCAAGTAACAAATCGAAATAATTTATCTAATATGCTAAGTTAAACTATAAAACCGCCAGGAACGTTATGAATATAAATATTACAAATAAAAGATATGTAGTCTTTAAATCGTACAAATCGCCTAGGCGAGATACTACTACTATGTGTTAGGGTGTTACATGGAATTTGTTGCATATATACATATACACCTTGTTTTGTTATGGTGTTAACATGGAATTAAAGGTATACAAACTTGTTATGTGCGAGGTCATAGAAAGGTTTCAGTGAATAACTGTTGCGCTATGCCTGTTTGTTAGGATTCATATATAGCGCTAAGCAAATAGCAATGATCTTGACCTCCAAGTTGTCTACAAGAGGATGACTGACAAGCAGTAGGCAAAGTGATATCAGTTAAAATTGATTGTGCAATATTTAAACTAAGGCGAACAACAAACTAAATTTAGAATTTGCATTGTCAGTACATATTCGATGAACCCTAATATGAATTGACAATACATGAAAGCATCAGTACAAGCAAATCCAAACCAAAGTAAACAAATAAACTAACCACTTCCTCTGAATCCTGTAGAACAAACAATCTGTCAGTAATGATTAATCAAATCAATGCTTAAACATTTCCCAAAATGACATCAATAGATTCAGAAACACGTTTTATGCTTAAGGGTAAATAATCAACAATTATATTCCCACCACAAATAATGAATGGTTGTCAAAATTACTATCAAACCGGATTGGTCAAACTGTAAGTAAACATGGAAAGAGATTAAGAATTTATTTAGAACTCATTCCAAAAAAATTGGTAAACATACACTCTATACCAAATATACTTCTGTGAGAAAAGCAAAATTATGTATACTTAAAGCAGACTGTCATCATATAGTACACACCAAAAAATAACACTATTTGATGCAAAGCTGTTTGTACATAGGATGGAGCCTTGTGCCTCTTCTGTAAAGTTTTGAATAATTTTTCCATGTTAGACTTTTGTTTTGTACATAATGTCATTTATGTCGTCCATTAATTTGGGTTAACAAAAAATAAATTTTGATGTTTTATTTGGCATTTTTGAAATATTAAATTAAAGTTCAGATTATGTTTGATCTTCAATATATTCATTTGTTCCTGTAAACACGATTAAACATTTAAATGTCATTAGAAAACACGCCCCATCCTAAGTTACAGTTGTTCTTTTTAAATGTCCAGTAAGGGAGAAGTGTCAGTCAAATCTAACAAAAGTGGAATTTAGTTTGTTTGATCTTTTGTGGTATGTCATCACAAATTAGGCGTGAAACTTTTATTAAGGTGTAATTGCTTATTTTACTTGGAGTTTTATCGCATGTTGCAAACTCAGTAACTTGAAACCAATCAAACAAAATTTCTTAAATTCAAATTGGCATCACCAATAATCACAGTCGCCTTTGTTCGATATTCCCTGACAATGAATTTCAACTGTTTGACTATACACCTGCTTTGACTACTGAGTAACACGACGGGTGCCACTATTGGAGCAGGAGTTGCTTTCTCTTCCGGAGCACCTGAACTCACCCTGGTTTTTTATAGGGTTTGAGTTACTCCAGCTTAAGTTTCAAGTGTAGTTTTTGGTGTTCTATGTTTGTCTTTCGTTTCATTTTGTTGGCCATGGTCTTGTCTGTTTTCCGACCTAACGATTTCTGTCTGCCCCTTTGGTATCTTCGATTTCCTTTCAATAGTTGTATTGTGTAGTCTACCACCTTTATAGACTAGAACTTAGATTCTCCCTAAAAAATTGTGTTACTAAATTTGTCAAAATTTAGGATTTTGCAGGAAATGCAGTTTCTAATATGAGGTTAAAATATATTTTTATTATCTTCCTTAATGAAGAGAGCATTACAAATAATATAAAAAATGATATCTAAAAAACAAAACACAGACACACCAATATCATGAATTATAACGAATTTTAACTGTAATGGATCTTCAGGAAAAAACATCGGAATTTGTTAATTTGAAAGAATGTCGTGCATGAAATTGATATTGGTATTTGGTGAAAGATTTATTATATTCTCACGTGTCTGCTGACTGGACATCAAAACCAAAGATATCATTACAATATGTTGTAGGGTTAGTGATATTTGACTGCATATTTGATATATTATGTGTAAAACCAGACACTTGACAGTCTGTTGATTGTGTTAGTGACATTGTATTAGTCCATTAGATGATCACTGAGGCAGTCAAGTTTGTAATTTATTACCATAATCTGTTTCATGTAATGTATGCTTGCACTGTGTGCTACATTTAAAATTCACCATATCGTGACGTTTTATATAAATGTTAATACAGACTTATCATGAATATTGGTAATTTGTCGATCGAAAACGAACAACATTTGTTTCTCATTGTGTTCATTTTTTGTTTATTTGAAAGGTCTAGAACATGTGTTAAGAGGCTGTCCATTGAAAAAGCAGGCAATATGGATGGCACATCATAAAATTCATCAAACCAGTTTTTTTCCAATGTAATGTTGAGCTTATGTCCAAAAGAATAGGATTTTTTCTGTTTAAAGAAGGGATTTTGGGATGACTCACAATATGCTTTCAAATATCCCTAACAAAGCAACTATTTCAACTATTTTTTTTTTTTTTTTTTTGCTTTCTTTGTAATTTATGGCACTCAAACTATCGCAGTAATCCATATATTAAAACCCATTTCTTAGAAAACACACATTTGTGATATCAAATGGGGCAATTTTTTCTTCAAAACAAAATGTTGCATGTGCAACTCTTGGGTATTCCACGGACAGCCTCTTAAAAATAAGTGCCTATTTGTTATTACGTGAATATGAAAGATTTTTAAGTGGCACGTGAAAAATGACCTTCAGAAATAGGTATCACCATGGTGTTCTCTAAGTATCCCAAGTTTCAATGGCAACACTCAAATTCTGCTGATGAGAGGGTACTTCAAGCTTAATAAAATTCAAATAGAAAGACAACTTTGATGATTATGAAATTTTGATATCACTTGGTCGATGCACCTGTTGGTGGACCAGAGGTCCCGAGGTATTCACAATATAAGTCGTCAGATCTGTTTTACATTAAATAAAATGCATATTATTTGACATGGATTTTGACCTCTAGGAATAAAAGAAGGGTTCTTTCCTTGTATTGCACATGGTAGAATACTTTCTCATGGATTCCGCTTTCTATTTCCACGTGTTTGGATTACTTTTTCTACTACTTTTTATCTCGGATTTTCTGTGTTTTGGTTTTAAAGCTGCTGGAGGTTAATGAAATTCATTATAAAACATTGGTAATCACAAATGAACACATTATTATTGATCGTATCTAAGAATCCTAACTATCAACAACAGTATTCCTAGAATTGCGACAAACGGAGCGATTTAGACTCTTCATTCAGATATTTGCAGTTTCTCGTTTTTCTTACATCAATAAACGTCTGGCAAATGTGTTCGTCTACACTTCAAAGAGATGATGTTATAGACAAAGTAAAATCATAATAAAATCAAACTTTCTTGATCCTAGAGTTACAAAAATATTTGATTGAAAAGGAAAGGTTCACCAACTGGAAATATTTTGTTCTTATTTGACATTATTCTGGCTTGAACTTGAAAATGGTTCTTCTTACAATCGCTTTTACGTTAGTTAAAATGTATGGGGATCAAATGATTGAAATTATTTAATGTTTTGTTGTTTTGTTCTTTAAAATACAGATTTACCAATGTTTAATCAAAATGGTGAATTTTGATAGACCATATGCAAATTTCAAGTAGTTAACTCTAGTCAGTATCATTAGAACCAAAACATAACAAAGCCCTGTAAATCGAATTGGTTAAAGAAGCTTCTTGTTCTCTATTAATCTTTAAATTCCATACCCTTTCGTACAACTTATATTTTAGATCTTAGTTTTACTTGTTAAAATGTATTACAATTCGGTTTTTAAGACCAAGTCTGCATAAAAATCATGAAAAAGGTATTAGAGCACTGGAAATCCGACAGCTGTTCTATTTTGATATTTTAAATAAATGTTTAATTTTTCTTGCCTGGTCAATATAATAATAAATAAATATAATAAGGATAATTATTTAAATAGAACGCACTTAAAACAACTGACATGGGAGATAAATCATTATTTGACAGTAAAAATCTTTGTTTGCAATACCTCCAATTAGAAATCAGTTTGACAAAAACTATTGGCAATAGCAAACTTTGTACCATACATGGTTAGAATATAAATATATGTATAAGTTTTAGAAGTTGTATACCTCTTAGTTGTATTTACACTTCCGGGTTAGTAACTTATCAATTTTATTCAAGTTAAAACCTATGCAAATAGTATATTAATAGATGTATTACAAAATACCAATATCAAATTGATGCACTGAATGGCCATTGCGTTGATTAACAACTCGTCAGCAGTGCTCGAAGTCAAAACGTTGGAAATCCGGTTAAAATACAATGAAAATTAATAATCACAAGCATCAGAACCAAAACAATCAAAGTAAACAGTAAATAAACTACATGATTTTTAAACCACACCAAATTGCTCTTTAAATTTTAATCTATATATTTTTGTAACTTAGACTGGTATGTGATGTTTATTTCTTTTCTTACAATGTATTTTGATTAAGGTTTGTATTCAAAACAAATCATGTGACGCGGAAATTAATATAGTGGGGACTGAGGAGAAAATCCAGAAAAGGTTTTTGAAATTTCCTCTAGGAAATATGGGAGAACTTTGTTAAACTTTCTTTAAAACACTTTAGAACGGTTGGTGATACGTATCCTAATAAATATGACCCTCAACAAGAATATTTTATACAGGACTATAAAACTTTATTACAGAGGTACGTTGGACACCTTTGGCTAATCAATAAGTGTTCATGGACGACAAATATAGATACAATAAAACAAGTCCTTCTACATATTCTAATATTATATCCAAATAATGGTAATAGAATTTTTATTATCGTCATTTACATGCATTCTACATTTTGGTTTCCGATTAACTGTTGATAGTTACATTGAGCTCTGAAAAACCTACTACTTCAATAAATTTTTCTTTGTACAGTTTTATCTTGTGTATAGATTTGTGTGTGTCATGCTACCTTTCAGGTAACTGTTGTATCTCTGATGTTTCGTCTTCAAGAATATATGAAGTTTGTTTCCCCAGATAAAAAGTAGGGACTTAGTAACCGAGAATGATTTTATTGTGTTTCTTACTCCTGATAAATAAAATTAAAAACAAGATATAAACTCTTGTTTAAACTGTTAGACATTTTTAACTAATGCTATATTTTTTTGTATCACTGCCTTATGGGCAATATGTGTCAAATTGTGCATTATTCAAATTCAAAATTTTCCCAGCACTACGCATAAATGTTACTGGTGGAAATAAGCTGACTACGAGTTGTTGTTCGTTATGCTCATGATTTCCTTCCCAAGTAGGCGAATGATAACCTAGATAAAATATTGCCAAGTATAGTGTACTTCGTACAACTGTATACAGTGGGCAAACATTGCATGTAAATAAATGTCCTGGTTGTAAAAAAGAAGTCTCTAACAGATTTTATATATGCTAGAACTGATATTGTAATCTTAAATGTGTACGTATTAATCTGGATTATTTTTTACTGACTGTGTTTATAAAAATGGATGTAAATAATTAGATAACACCAGATTATTGGAAGACAATATATTACCGAACACAATTTATAACACAGGAACAATACATACATTGTGATAGACTGGGACATGACAACAAATTATGAGACAGTTAACATGCAAATATTATACAACAAGGCACCGGAGGGGAATTTACATACAATATATCTATCACAGACATATATTGCAAATGACTAAGACGTCATCAAAATAATGTAATTTTAATTTATGATTTTTGTTAAGGAAATAAATTACATGTTAACTGCATTTTACTAAATAATCATTTTAACTGCAAAAACGATAGATGGCCAAGGGCATGCTCTGTGTGACATGTACAAACCTCCTCTCCGTAGTTTCATTTTTAATACAGAGAAAATCGGATAAAAATTTACAATATTTCAATTCAGATGAATATGATTTTTATAAATATTTTCTCGTAGACATTATTAAATAAACGAAATTACGAGTAAAGAGGTGAACAGAATATATCAGCTTCAGCTTATGCGATCGACAACAACAGTTGCAGACTGATAGTATATGTGTATAATTATGGGGGCAGCACTAGGGTTAAGGAACATAACTAACCATTGAAATATAAGTGTTTACCTTTTCATTAGTCTAATGTATACATCTAAGTAACACAGATAAATTTTATTCTGTTTGGATTGAAATCTTAAAAAGCATTGATGAAACTCATAATTATAAACATATAAAATGATATCCGGAGGTATCTCACTAATGCTAGGTCTGCCCCTTAAACAGTGTCAATTAAGACTCTAACACATATACCAACATACTTGCAACGTCTCTGAACTTCAGCACTAATTAACCAAAATTGATATAAGCGCAATAAAAATGTTATTCAAAAATGAAAAATGCTGGTTATAGGTTGACAGCCCGTAATTTTTCCATTCATTAAACAAAAACTATGCAATTATTTATTTCAATAACTGAATCCCTATAGGTCAGTCAAACCTGTAAAACTAATAGTACAAACGGCTACAAAGGATTGGCGTATAAAAACGTTGATGTGTGACGTCAAGAATTAGACTTCTTCACAAGAAATACCCATTAGAGACTTCTCTCATACTTAGGTTTAACTTTTAAAAAATGAACTGATATTTTGAGTGAAAGCTTCATTATCGGCAATTACAAATTTATATATATATGGTATCTCATAACGATTACAAAATTTGGTGTTTTTCCTGTAAAATATTTTTTTCTGGTGACTTTGCAGTTAAAGCCAGTCTGATGGAAAAAATAATCCCTCCCTCTAGCTATGAAGTTTGTAAAGGTCTAAATAATTAAATGGTCACATAACCGACAAGAAATCTCAAATTCCAATTCTTGTTATTACAAAATATCTGTTTAAAAACTTGTCTCAAGTTGCAAAATTAAATACATCTTGAATACTATTATGCTATCATGAAATTCTTCAAAAATAAAATCTATTATGCTTCTAGAAATTAAATAACAATATTTATATGTTATATAACTACATTTACAACTACGTTGAAAGTACTATTGAACGTAATGTATAATTATTCCCGATTTAGGTTGAATTCAATAAAATTGTAAAATTCAGTACCCAACATAATACCAATTATGATTTATAATTTAATTTTGCGAATGCAAAACGCATTAATCATTTGTTTCTTTTTTGAATCCACGAAAACTTGTATTAATATTCAATTACTTCAATTTGTTGTAATTATTCTACATAAGGATTCAATATTCCTTGGTTTTTTTGTTCATTAAAACCACAAAATTAAGTATATATTTTTGATAAAAAAATCTTAACCAATCAAGCAATGATTTTGATTTTGACAAACCACAAAAATGTTAACCAAAATACGTACTTCCCCATGTTACCCTTCATCTACACATCTACATTAGTGCTTCTACTTTAACAGATTATTGTGTGTTAGGCTGATCTACAAGATTTACTACAGTTCTACTTTCACCGGCTAAGGTTTCCTGACCTGGAAATCGTAAGCCTTGTTGTTGTGGGCCCCATGAAGAAAATCCTTGTCCAGTAAAACCACTTGATTGCTGTGATGGCTGCTGAACTGGTTGTTGTTGAACCATTTGCTGACTACCTGTTGGTTGTGTTTGTGCTTGACCCAGCCCAGCTGAATCGAGTCTACCCTGTGCTGCTAACTCTTGCCCTTTTCTAGCTGCTTCAGCAGCTTGAGCGTCAGTCATATTATTCACTAACTGCTGAGTAATTTTTTCTATTTCAGCGTCTGATAAATCCACCCCTCTATATAATATATTTCCATTTATATCTGAAATAGTTATTATTTCTGATACCGCTGAAGGCGGACCGCCCCCAGTGCCTCCCTGAATTGCAGCGGCTGCGTCAGGGCTTATTGGAGGTGCAATTTCAATTTCTCCTGGTAACAGCTGAGGGGCTCCTTGTGGTACCTGAACTGTTGATGAAGGTCTTCCAACTCCAATTGCTTGTGTGAGTGGTTGCTCAGGGAATGCTAGTGATGCCGGTCGTCCTCCGAATGTTTGATCACTGCTTTGTCCACTGCTTAGATTCGGTCTTGTTGCTCCAAATCTTTGTCCTTGAGAAGAAGAACCTTGGGGCGTTGCAAATGATTGTTGTGACCCTAATGTTTGTGGTGTTCCAATTGTTTGGGGCGTTCTTAATGTTTGGGGCGTTCCAAATGTTTGTGGTGTTCCGATTGTTTGTGGAGTTCCAAATGTTTGTGGTATACCAAAAGGATTTTGTTGTCCAAATTGCATATTATTTTGTGGCTGCTGGGGTGGCTGTGAAAATGTGCTTTGTGGTGAGAACTGGTTGGTAGGTTGCGCCTGTGTTTGAACATTTTGCGCGGGAAAAGTCATTTGCCCTGCTGGTTCATTTGAAAACCTCCGTCCTGGTTGTATATTTCCCAAATTAATGCCACTGACTTGTCGTGGCATAACAGCTTGTGGTTGGTTTCTCGGCCCAGTGCCTTGCTGCCTCGTTTGAGCCTCAGGGGCAACTCTTTGACCAAATTGCGGATTAGTGGGTGGCATCTGAAAACCTAAATTAAAATTTGGCATCTGTCCTGGAATTCCACCACCGAATCCAGGAAAATTTCCTCCGTTATTTGTAGCACCACCACCAGCACCACTAAAACCTCCTCCAACACCTGGAGCTGGTGTTAACTGACGTGCTAACTCTGGCCCGGTAGCCCCTCCAAATCGAGTGCTGAAGCCACCACCAGCTCCGTTTAAAACTGAATTGACACCACTGGCAGTGTCAGCGAAAGGATTTCTTGGTAAGGCATTCTGTATCTGCGTCGGTAATTGATTTCGAACTTGTCCAGTTATTTGTTGAAATCCCGGTGGTGGTGGAATGTTCAAACCACCATTAAATCCTGTTTGCCTGCCTTGTACTCCCTGACTAGGTTGCATTCCAGGTATTCCCTGTATTCCCTGACGATTAAATGCAGTTTGCATTCCTGGTGAACCCTGGCCATTGAATTGACGCATACCAAACTGTCTCCCTTGCATACCAAATGGCATAGGTCTGCCAAACATTGGTCGAAATTGACCTTGTCCTGTAAAAATATAATTAACATAGTACGTTTTGGTTATATTTTATGGTCATGTTACATTTCAGATGTGAAGGACGTTATATAATTTGTAGTATGATTGTATACGAGACGGCGATAAAAAGTGCAAATTACAAACGATCCAACATCTACAGGCTACATGAAATAATTTAATAATGTATAAAGATCTACACCGGCGGGTAAGCTGTTAAAGACCCCCAAAATAGAATTTGAAACCGTTTAAAGGTAAAATAATCGGCAAGTTAGATTTTCGACCTAATGTAAAATAATTCTAAGGAATATTTGTGTATGTTTCTTTCAAATGTTCATCCATTTGTTTGGTGTAAAGTAAGTAACCTTGCTTGTTGAAATGCAAATTTCAGGACTTTTTTATTTCAAAGAGAGCCTTTCTTCGTATCTATGCTCATGGTGTTTTATGCTTAACTATTTGCCGATTTAACAAATAAGATAAGAATGATAATAACAACAGCAAAAGACCTAGTGTTAAATAGCACGTATCTATCAAACATACAATAACAAATCGGTATAGAAAAAACACATTCAAGGTTTATATAAAGTAAGGCCAGGGATTTTGAATTGATGAATATTGTTTTATTCACGTATTCTTAAAACAGAATAGTAAATGAAAATATGGGATAAATTATTAAAATCTAATTTAAAACACATTGTATTCAAGGATCGAAATATTCAACAGAATCGATTTAAGTTGCGGTAACAGTCATAATAAAGTTCATAGTACAGTGAAAAAAGGGAAATGTGATACTGTGTGGTATGGCATCTTCACCCTTGATTAGCTTAAGGAAGTAGACCATGGTAATGGGACATAACTCTCGGAATCACTGTTATGTTTGTAATTTTCAAAATTATCATAGCTTTTTAAGCATTTAAATGCATGCATTAGATTTATGAAAAAGTTTGAAACAAACATACTAATGATTTATGAAAGTTACGTCCTTTACCTAGGGATCCCCCTTAAATCTCAGCTCTTCTGTGCAGTGTTAAGTGTGAAATTGTTTGTGCCCCTGTTTCCTTGTGGCCTTGACGTTTATGTCTTAAAACTTTTGGTTATTTTATTGGTTTCATTTAAACCTTTTCTATCATGATCAATGATTTCCATAATTAAACACAGTAATGGTCTCGATGGGTATATTATTATTATAAATAATCAATGCAACAAAACCAACTACTGCACAGATGCACTGTGATGTTTGGAAATACAATATACAATACAAATATACATATATATATATGGAATAAATATCAAGGGCAGCCAGAAGCTGCTGAAACGTTGTCGTTTATGCTGCCATCATACCATAACTGGTTAACGTGGTATCGCGATTTCACTTGCTGTTTAACCAAAAGTGGTCGACATTAAATACCATGAAAACACCAAAGTCCAAAAATATTTACATTTGATAAGTGGGGATTTATCCTTCTGTAATTTGATAGTATGTTTACACAATACAAAGCAAGCTAGAATAACGGAATATAATCTGATGTAGATTTATTTTACTTGAGTGCATTTCTTTGTTAGCCAATTTGAAACGGAGCAATTATATTGAAATTCCGAAGAAAAAAGGGGGGATATGGTGTAAATATTCATTATTAGTTCGATATAGATATGTTACACTAAGAACATGGATATTTGTATATTTATGTCTGCCTGGAAGTTTATATAATGTTATTCAGTCTTTTGATGTCAATGTACTCAAAATCTGCATTTATAACCGAAAAATGCTTTGAGCACTGAATTATACATAGTTTTTTTTTACATAATGCTGTGAAGACAAAATTCAAATGTATCTTTGAGTTTTACTAATCCAAATATAATCAAAATGGATTAGAATGTATAAAATATATATTGCAGAGAAATTTAAACTTATTGCCAAATCATTTTAGAAAGAATATCGCGGTTGGTTTGTTCGATGATAATGTTGAATCAATTGATAAATTAAATTAGCGTGAAGTACATGCCTCCTGCAATCAAAAATAAAAGAGGTTACTTTTATTGTCAGGTTCTATATTGCCAAAAAAACTTGGAAAACAAAAATATTTCAGCATAATTATAAAATAGCTTTGAATATAAACAACTTACCATTTGTGAATATAACGTTGACAAAGAGTATTAAGGTTCCAATTATATGTGAGACGTACATTTTTTGACTCCTTTGCAAAGTTATCTGCAAGAAAGTGAAAACATCAGTCAATCAATGACTTGAAAATGACAACACGTGTAAACCGTTACGTTTCATTTGTATAGAAGTCAATAATCACCTCGCATTTGTCAAAATATCTTGTACAATACCGGAACATGTCGCTCCAGGCAATAGGCTGATCTTATGAATGTTTGTTTCAGTTTGATTCATCGTATTTTTTTGAATTGATGATGGCTTAATTCTCAAATTTATTTTTATTTGTTTTGTGTGACTATTTCAAGTGATTGTAGTTTTTGTAAAGATCATAGGTTGCGATCGCAATAGAAGTTCGAACACGCGTTATTACAAATTTAGATCAATTTAAGAGATTTTTGAGCAATTGTCCCATTTCTTTCTTTGAAATCAGATTATAATATCAATTAAAATCGTAATAAAATGTCTGTGTACTTGACGCCACATTATCATCTAAACTTCTTGATATATCTGCTCTTTGGTTGGTTGGCTCAGTTCTGTTTCAATACATATATTTGTAAGTGCTATTAGTATTTAAGGTAAACGAACTGTGTTGGTAATGACTTTTTATGGCTAATTGATACTGTTACAATAAAAAAGTTATGTATACTTGTGTTAAGCAGTGAACAACACTACCAAGAAATTAAAGAAATGTTTTCGAAATTTGCATGTTCTTATGAAATTGAAAATTTTAAAAGTCCCAATATAAAGGAGTAAGTACGTATAGTCCCATATTTGGCCCAAATTTTAGATTTTGTGACACAATAATAAGTTGTTGTGAAAATGCTGTTTAATAATCGTCTTTCAATAATTCATAACTTTTTCTTGTATACTTTTCGTCATTTCGACAAAATGAAAGAGTATATTTGACTATTTTGACAAGAATATAGCATTTTGTGAAAAAATATTCAATTTTTGGAGGTGTTTTGTTCAAAATAGATATGATCGCACAAAAACATCTCGAAGATTTTTTAACCAAACATTTGCACATGATAGATCTTTAATTGTACAAAGTTTGGTTGTGGTGTTTTTGTGCGATCTATATTAAAACCGACGAAATAGTATCAAATATTGCGTCAAATTAATCAATTTCTTAGTATTTTCACATTTAAAGCATTTTCTCTGTGTCATGTGACCATTGTAGAACTAATTAAACTAAAAATTCTGTTGGATTTTTTTAGACATTATCCAATACAAAAATTATAGAATAACAGATATTAGCCAATTTTCGTTTTTTAGCCAAATTCTTGGGCCAAATATGGGCCTTAACGACCCTCGTCCTTTATCACGACTGCATGGTCGATGAAGAGTGATGGGTCTTGAGCGCTCATTGCCGTTTGATTTTTTTTATTCGAACCTAAAATAATTATTGCTAATATATGCTTTTTTGAAAGGCAAACCACAAAGAAATTACAACAATAATATTGGAAAAATATCTCCGATATGATTTGATTTTAAAATTATATAAAATACAAACCGAAACGTTCTTATTCGTATTAAATGTTTAATAAGTTTTAAAATGTCCAAACTCATTTCATTTTCAATACAAACACTAATAATTAATTTAATTTAAAATGTTGTAATAGATTCACACAAAGTAACCAGTTCTAATATATAAAGAAAAATATAAACCGAGAAAAAATCAGCAGAATAAACCATGAAATCTGGATACTGATTGTTGTAAAAAATTCCAGTTTAAAATGCACTTTAAAGTGCACTTAACAAATGGTTTTGCTATTTGAGGATAATTTGTTTTAAGAAAATAAATTAAATTAAGCCTATCTTTCAGATATTAGGTTAAGCTCATTAGCTCTGAACAATAAGGCCTCGTTTCAAATGTATGTTGAACTAAATGCACTTTAGCATTTAGTATTGTTCAACGTAAATTTATGACGATAAAGTATGGTAGAAACGTTTTGATTGAGAAATTGTTGTTTAACGTCAAGCGGTAATCATTCATACATATTCAGGATGAGTCAAAGTGTTCAAAATATACTCACGGAAAAAAGAAACTGTGCAAGGCTTTCGCATTAATTAAAATATATACCAAATATTTATTTCTA
>JARWCS010198568.1:0-22296 GCA_034783895.1 Geukensia demissa | reverse complement strand
ATAATTCTCAATACTGCAACATGATTACAATATTGTTAAAAGTGGTCATTCTGCATTTCCTTCGTAAGACAATTTGAGGTTCCCCTTGTCCAATTGGAGGGAAATAAATATGTTATTAATGGTAAAATATGTCCACAGGTAGAACAAATTGGGCAGTGGGTTACTATATGATGCCTATTTTTGTAATAAAATATTACATTCAAGAGGCATTATTTGTTGGTAGGATTTATACACAATTTAAAATAAAACCCAATAAACTGACAAATATGGTAAAATGTAAGCTTTGTGATGATTTCAAATCACCTTGATTAGCCAAAAGAACAAACATATTATATGAAGCAAATTTGAGTAAATTAAATAATTAAACCCTAAATCTGATTTTATTAAGGGTGTGTATTATCAATATACATTGAGCTATTTTCAAAAAGAGTAAGTGCTTATGAAATTACAATTGAGATAGATGCAGTAAAAATTACTTTGAGAGATCTCAGCAATTATACTTCTATTCTTTAGACCATTCTTCAAATTAATGGAAGGTGAGATGATTTCACAGTTAAATGATAAAAATTATTATTATTTGATAAAGAAAATTATTTTTGGCTAATTAAAAAAAATCTACAAAGTCTAAATATAACTGACTATTTGGGAATGAGCATTTACCACCTGTTTTGTGCTGAGGAAAGTATACTATTCAGGGCTTTAACATGAGGTCCAGGTGGAAGCAAAATGAATAAGAGATATTACATTGTTTATATATTGTAATTGATTTATCAGAAAAATGATGTGACAGGCTCTGATCCTGATATAATGGTCTTAATTATTTTTCGCGCTCCCTATTTCAACCATTCATAATGCATATAATGATGCCCTTGATGGGTTCTTGAATAGAATAATACATTTTGTTATACACCCATTTGTTTTGTGTGGGACAAAGACAAAGTGACTTCAGTCAGCATACAAATATGTTGGTGGTAGCGGTATCCTTCAGAGTTTTTTTCTAGTTTTGTATAGGTACCGGTAGCTTTAGTATCCTATCCTCAGTAAGAGCAGTAAGAAGTGCATGTTCTGTGGAATAGATTTTTATTGTCTTCCAAAAATATTTTCATAACCTTCCTTAAGAATATTTTTTCCTATGAAAAGGAAAGCAAAAGATTTTTTTTCCTTTCATACATATGTACAGAACAGAAATGTTAATTATTTGCTGTTTCACTATCTTAGTTTTACCATACTCAAATTCAGCAGTAAATCTTTCAAGCAAGCAGTTGAGAGCATATTTTTTCAGCTACAATACAAAATCCAAAATTACCAATGTTAAATAAATATGGAAAATTTAGGTATGCTATATGTACATTTCAAGGAGTAGCCTCTCATCAGTAGCATTATAACAGAAACATAGGAAGTCAAAGATTCAAATATAGCATAAGAAGCACTCAAATCCAAACAAATCGAAATGGGAAGCCAAATCCGACGACAGGGACAATTACCAATTGCATAACTTTTTGAGGCCTTTCCATATTTTCACTGTTTTAGAATTTTAGCAAATGCAGCAATTTTCTGTAAACATTGTTTGATAAATTTCATGTCAGACAAGTCTGACAACTGGGCTGGTGTATATATACACTCGGGGACCAATGTTCCACCAGCAGATGTATCGATCCAGTGGTCGAAAAGTATGCTTCTCGTTTATCTGTCGTATTTTAAAATGATTATAAAAAAGAAATGTTTTTCTATACATGTAGATTTCATTTTGATCTAGTAAACATGTAATGTTAGATGTTTTGCTATTTTAATTCCTTTAATTGCTGTTTATAACAGTTGTCCACTATAATCTATTGTTTCAATTACTGAATTTGACTTAAAACCTAAATTCAAAAAAATAAATGACCATAATACGTGTGTTTAAAAGGTGAATCATCAATTGATTGCATTTCATTTGTCATATATTACATAATTTGATATATAATGAAAAGGTAAATAAAGATACTTGTATGTAACAGCTGTTTTGGTTTTTTTAATTTGTTATGTTAAACCACCGATAATAAAGACTTTTTCGACCAGAATGTTTGCTCCAATTTTCACAAGTCTACTTAAAAACCAGCGATTATAAATGATAATTGACCAATTTCTTACTGACAGCATCAAGTATAAACTCCACTTAATTAACCAATTTAAAACTTACTATCTTGGTTGTGACAATTAATGTTTTCCCGCCAAAAACATCATTACTCATTTTCATCATCGTTTGATAGGATTTGGACGGCGTAATTCTTTCCCGGGGTGTGTTCCTACCACTTCTCCAGGTTCCAGACTGAAATAAATGACTCTGTAAAGCGAAGGAAGAGAAAAAAGAGAAAATCAGTGAGGTGTTAAATACATGTGAAATTCGTCATACTCTGGTGAATTAGTTGGTATATGCTATGGAACAAACATGCATTTCAGAAACTAGTAATCTATCTTTTATGAAAGAAATCTCTAGAGAAATGAATATGGTGAAATGTACAAGACATCAGATTAATGATATTCTAAATAAATTATATATAACAAATTAATTATCAAAACAACATACAATAATATCCATCTACCATTGGATAAGCAATAAATACTATAATACAAAATGTTCATTTTTATTTTGGTAAAATTGTAAAAAAAATCCTTTTTTTTAAATGTATCTTTGAAATGTAAAACGGTAGGAAAGGAAGCACCAATGTTTAAATATTACAATCTCAAAACAATCAAAATGACTATTATAGAAATACGTTTACTGTCTATTTTTTAACGTTGCGAGACAAAGATTTCCCTTTTTAAATCTATTTCAAAGCTTTAACTCAATTAATCATTAATAATTCATTTTAATCATCTCATTAAAAATATTATTGAAACATATTCAGGAAATGATTAAATTTTTTTTATATATAAAGCCAATGAAATGTCTAGAAAGATGCGTTTCCCGCCCAATTTCCGAAAGCTGATACAAAAAAACGAATAATTTTTTGGAGTTTGTTAAATCCTATGTCAGCGCTCGTAAAATAAAACTGGCCGGTTCCCTGTTTTCATAATGTACCAAATCTCATCATGAAGCCAATCTCTCAAAAACTGGCTTCAAACTTTACTGATTGACATTTCTGCTTTAAATGTTAAGAGCTTCAATTTTTTTTTGGTGAATGAACACTTTTTGCTTTCCAAAATTTTAAGTTTCAAGAGAAATACTGCTGTGTGGCGAAGTTTAGTACTTCCCGAGATTGGGTGTGGGCCAGTAACCATTTGACATCATGTTTTTTTAATCCTTAATATTTGACTGTGCTTATGTTATAGTGTTCGGATTTGCTCATCACTAATAGTTTTTATATTATATTTTCTTTTCACTAAGTATTTGAGTAACGATCGGAGACGACAAGATATGATCAACAGTTATTTAATGTAATTTATCTGATTTATAACTTTGGAATAAGACGCTGATGAACTATATGGAACACAATTAATTCTAAAAGTTGTGTGCATTCAATATTGGTACAAAAAAGACATTCATAATACTATTTGCCTGAAACAGTAAATTTCTACACTGCTAGTAACAGCAGGTTTGAAAATATCATCGGCATTGAGATATAAGTTAATTATTTATAAAGGTTAAACAAAAAATATTAACTATTTAATATAATAAATAATATAAAATATATAATTTTGCATGCAAACACACACTAAAAACTTATCGTTTTTTAGAAAAAGGCTAAATAATATGAAACACTGTGATTTCGGACAAAACAAGATTCTCAATAAACTATTAGAATGGTGCAATATTTCAAAACCAAGTCAGTGTAACTATGTTTTGTTGCACTGTTTTCATAAGTCATTTATTTATTAATTTATTTGCTTTGTTTTAATGCTGTAAAATTAATCTGAAAGTGTAGCTTTTTATCTGAGATAATTGCAAGTTATTTGATTTTTGAAATAAAAAAATCACAACAATATGTACCGTTTTGTGAGGAGCTCTAGATGCAATAATTACCTCCGTTTCATAGAAATATGAAAAAAGAGTATAGTCTCCTTAACCTTTAACCGATTTCTTTTGTTTATATTTTCCTAAGTAATTATATTAATTAATAATTAATATTTCAGGCATAGTTAAAGCCAAATAATAATTGCCTGACATCTGTCTGATCCTGCGTTTCTGAATAAAAACCTACGTACACTCGGCATGCTTTTAAATAACGGCTCAAAAAAGGTCAGAGAACAAACTGAACCTGCTTATTAAACAACAGATACTATCATGACTATATCGGCACACAACAAATGACCCGTGGAAGCCTGTATTGCTTACCTTGTAAATAACTCTGCTAAGTGAAAGCACTTAAATTATTTTTCTCACCGTGTCTATAAAAAGTTCAACTGTCACACCCATAGAATAGAACACAAATTTGATCATGTTTAGAAGTTAAAGTGGATGGCTGTCGCATGGAAAATCATACAATATATCTTATATTTATATTTTTGATCATTTTTGCATCCAGACAATTGCACATTTGGCCTCTTGTAATCCTATTTCCAAGGCTGAAATTTAAAACATTAAATTCTCTTGAATATAGAAAATACGATTTTTAGGATTTGTTTTTCTTATTCTTTATCGGAGAAAATTTTAGTTGTTCACCTCAATTATTGACTGTAAACACCTCCATGATCCTCTGCTTGTTTTGACGTTGACCGAATTCCGCTGAAGTGCACGTGCGTTGCTAATAAATGTTATTCCAATTGATTGAGAGATGTGACATGTGTAAAACAATTTGAGAAAAGTGGTTTCGTCGACCTAAGTAATAGTTTTTTTAATTATAGCAAAAATTCCAAATGATTAAAATATGTTGTGTCCTGACAGACGTCTTCAATACGATTCACATATGTAGAAGAAGACTACCCAATAAACATTCCTGCAAAGTAGCAGTTCATTTGACTTTGTGGTTTTTGACAAGAGGAGTTGGGAATACAGCTTCCGCCAATCCGAACAACTGACTAGCTCTGACGAGTATGGTTTAAATTTGAAAGCATAAATTTGATTGGTGGAATTTGTCCTGTCAGGTCTAGTTGAAATTGGCAATTAAAGTTGTTAAGACAAAAACCAACAATTTTTTCTCATCGCCAACATCTCCAACTTACCAATAAAATCGACTCAGCTGTTTCTGTGAAGGATATTTTCAAAGTTCAGCCAATCAAAATATATTTTAACTCAAACGGACATATTTTAATTTTAAATCACAAGTTTTTTAATGGACCTTTTAGAAAACATTGCTGCCAATTTTAGTTCAAATCAGGAGAAGATTGAAATATTTAAGAAAACTGACGACGACAATAACGAAGGACGAAAGTAAAAGCAAAAGCTCACCTTGCCCACAGTGCTAGGTAAGCTAATAAAACATATTATAGCACACATATATCACACCGATTCAGTAACAGGAACCAAACAAACATCCAGGAGCTTAGATGCACTGAACAGTTAACCGTTCTGTCTCCATTAATGGCACTGTTGTGCTTCTCGATTGCAAATCCATTAATAGCTCAAACTCGGGGATGACATTACTTGACTTGGACTGTGAGAAATATCGATTTTCATTTGTAATGTTAATATTCATATTCCCTAACTGTCGATCAACCCTGACGACAACCGTCCGAAATGATATTTTTAACATTAACCACTAGTAGAAATCCTTGCTTCAGCAGTTTCAAATGCTCAGAATCAAATAGAAGAGGAATATCGATAAAAACAATTTAAAAGTTAGAATGGAAGGCATTCTTTGTTAAATTTTGTCTTCATTAATTCAAGTTCAATGAAATTTACGTACGTCACAAACGTTGACTGTTTTGTGAAGCAGAACCTAAAGTGAGACAAACCTAAAAGCCCAACCAAAAAGGTAACAAGTCAATGCCCATAAAGTTAAGTAGCGTCAGGAAAAAGAAATTAAAAAAATCTTTCGCCAAAGCAATGCGGACTTAACAAACACTTAGAACTCTAGGCAGGATAAACCCGAAAGTTAGACAAACCAAAACACAAGAGTAAAAAAGCACAATAGAAAACTATAAAAATGAACAAGACCACATACATGTAAAAAGGAAATTTTAGGGCAAGCTATTTCGTCTTTTTTGAAGTCACGAGAATGAAGCTACCTCATACAACTAAAGGAATAAATCAACAAGAAGTTGATACCGATTTAAATTACGTTTCGATTTGCAATGAATATGTTGCTGCATTTTTGCAACCCAGAAATCGTCAAGCAAAAAAAACACTCTAAAAGAATACGAAAGAATGGTCCTGTGCTTAAATAAAAAACACTCATATTTTCATGTAGAACTTGACAGTGAAGAAAAACACTCGAGAGATATGATTGTTAAGAATTTGTGTTAAAAATAAGATAATAATAAATGCTAAAAGAAAAGTTATCAGTGCAAAGTGAGTTGTTACTGTTCTGGTTCATTCGACATACTTGTTTTCCCGAAAATCTTACAATCTATAAGAAGATAAGGAAAAGGGTACTCTATATGTAACACATTCTTAAAAAAACTAACATAGATTGTTATATAAACAAAAAGTAATAAAGTAATTCCTGATGCCTTTAATGTAAAAAGCGTTTGTTGAAAATATTTTTCTATATTTCAACAGTTTATCCAAACAATATTATCTTAAGTTTCTGACGAATCATAATTTCAAGTTACAGTGAGTGATAAAAAAAATTAAAAAATTAAGAATTTGGTTATCGCGGACATATTTAGCTATCATAATTCGGCATATTTGTGAAAACCTGTTATTATACTAAAAAGTACATTCCCAGAAATATCAAGAAATGCACAAAATGTATCTGATATTTTAAGATAAAGATTATTAAAATTATAAATTCTACTGTAAGTAATACTGAAACTATTCAACTAACAAATATGAAGTTTTTGAATATTCAAGTCACAAGAAATTATTAACTGAATAAATATGAATATTTATCATAATATTTTGTGCTGACTGATGTTAACCGAATGAATTCTATGACAAAACAGACATATTACAACATATTAATTAACTGACAACTTCCGCGCTACATATTTTATTTTACTAGTACGCGTGATGCGCTACTAAGCTGTGTACACGACATCAGTCATACAATTACGACATAATATAAAATAGAGAGGGCACTTACCGATCCATTATGGGCTGTAGATAATGTGTTCATTTGAAAAAACACTTCCTTTCTTATACCAACTTTACTAAATTCTAAACGACCTGTGCATCCCTCTATTTGAATCTGAAATATCAAAAACACCATACTCAGCATAAATACATGCATTAGTTATTAAAAATATTTAACGATTTGGCATGTAAAATGATTGTAAATTATTTTTTATTTTATTCTCCAATGAGAAAACTTCATTATATCCAATTTGCTGATATTATTTTTAGAAGGATAAAGAGATAATAATTTCTTATTTGAAAGATATAAGGTCTGTAATAGAAAAGGGAAACGGTGACCTATATATTGTGTTATCATATCTATTTTTTTCTTATGACATAAATGTATGTATTCCCCATATGATTTACATTTTAGGCTAAACTCCATTCCAATGGCAGATCTAAAATTAAACCAAGAAAATCAATTTGTGGAAAGTTTCAGTAATCATCTACCGAAAATCGTACAATTCCCATTTTAACAGGAAATTGAAACAGTAGAGAACAAGCACTTTGCTGTAGACAAAATTTTACTTTTGTTAAGATATATTGTGTAATTATTATGTTAACCTTTATATCGAAAACAAAATCTGAATATTCAAGAATATACAATGCCATGACCTAAAAAACAAAGAACAAAATTGAATAAAAACACACAGAGCAAAATGCTCTGGGTCCAAGGAGCAGTTATATGAAATATCTTTAAATGATGTAGGTTAAATTAAACTATTAAATCACAGAAATTCTGTAAAAGTCCAAGTAGGAAATGTGAGGAGACAGAAACATAAACAAGATATTCCAGCAATTAACGATAGATAACTGATACGTGATCATTAAAGTATATAAACTCTTTAAAACAGGGCTGATCTGGTGCGTCAAATAAGGTACAAAATCCCGGTCTACTATTAAATCGTTTTTATTTTTCTTTATTATTTAACGTTTCTTGGAGTTTTATGATATTTCTTACCTTTCGTAGATTTTTTCTCATCTGTACACGAGATGAGTTTCTGTTGAGATCTATTAACGTCGTCAGAACTGTCATTGCGTCATGAAAAACAGCGTCAGTAAGATTGTGAGATTTTAAGGCACAATTTTTGGAATTAGTCTCCATAACAATGAGCAATGAAGTTAGGTTGGCACGGGAATCCTCATACTGTTCTAAGGCAACTTCATCCGCATCCTACAATATAGGGGATGTGCGTTTAACATTTAAGAGTATATTAATTTAAAAATGAAGTCTGCACCCTGATAGGAGAACGCAATAGATAACCGAAGGTCCAGACTAAAGAGTTCAAGCTGACAGACATGGCAATCTCGAGAATATGAACATGAAAAAGACAAAACATGAGAGATAGAGTATTTATAAAACTGACCAAACATATCAAGATGAACAAAATTAAGATGGGTTGTATGATTAATGTGAATATTTTACAGTTAAACCTGTGTAAAGGAGTTACCTACAGGACAGGGGAAATTTGTTTAATCAGAAAAGGGACCTGTTTATTTTATTTTATTTTTTTTGTTTTTATTTTATTTTGTATTACATTTTGTAATAAGTTGTTAAGTACCATTCCACATAAAATACTGTGGTACATGATAGAATTGGATTTTGCATTATTGTATGTTTTTGCATTTTTTAATATTCCCTTTCAAACATTAAAGTCTTCTTCTCCTTGAGACTAATTTTTACTAAGAATACATTATACAAGGGATATTGTGTCAAATCAATTAATTTGTGTATAATCTTTTCCAATTGTTTTTCTTGGAGAGAGATAGTCATCAAAATTAACAACTTATTTATTGCTAATTTTTAAGAAGTCCAGGTTTTTTTTTCCCTTTTGAAGATATTTTTATGATATTTTTACACAGAAAACATTACAGAACAATGTTTTCAAGGGAAATGATACATAATTATGTATAATGAAAGCATTTCAAACATTACTGTCTTTGAAAGTCCTCCTGCTTATACTTAAAACCAATGTTGCTATTATTTTAAATCCTTTATTTTTAGGTATGCACATTTAAACACACAAATAGAATATTTATATTTAAAAAAGTTATATATTATTCTTTAATATTAAGGTAAAACTATACTTAATCCAAAAAGCGACCTGCTTTTTTTAGGTGACCCTATAATATATAATTTGAAGATACAAAATGGGAAGACGGAAGTTCTTAGGTAAGAAGACAGATAAGACCATGGTTTAAAAAGAAACAGAAAACGTATCTATACGGACATACTACGATTTTCCAATTCTGCAATATTCAAGAATCATCCTATGTGATTATAATTCAAATGTTCTTATAGAATGACATTCTTTTGATTGCAATTTGAATTTTTATGATTCGCTCTCATCTTTTACAATAAGAATTTCTGGGTGCCTATTAAATGATGTAAATGCTATTCTCCACCCAAGAGGTTCCTTAATTTTATTACATTTTTAATTGAATTTTTACAATTAGAAATTCCTGGCTCCTTAACAAAGTTTTGGTGAGTGCTTCCTGTTTCCACGAAATCTCTTATAGACTGCGTGTGTACTTGGTTCGTTTAACTCTACATTGTTCTTAACCTGAAATTGAAC
The DNA here is from genome assembly GCA_034783895.1 of Geukensia demissa. Taxonomy (NCBI): domain Eukaryota; kingdom Metazoa; phylum Mollusca; class Bivalvia; order Mytilida; family Mytilidae; genus Geukensia; species Geukensia demissa. Next base: position 12,522 of record JARWCS010198568.1, on the reverse strand, counting down.
GGATTTTTTTATTATAACGTATTACATATATCTAATAATAGGACCCAATCAAGTAAATTATAAAACTATTTTTTTCACTTCATTGTACATACACACAATTTATCTTTTTCAAGATGACACAATATTTATTTGGAATTAATTATTAAACGTTAAAATACTGGTTATATTTTCATCAAACGCCCTTTATGCCGTATTTGTTCAACAGAATTATGCAAGTATGGAGCCAAAATTTATTTATGTACTGTATGACGTGAGAGTTGATGTCCAGTTCTGTAAAGCTTCGATAATCCGGTAATAAACGTTAGGATAATATATTTCTAAAGGGAAAATCTACCAAAGGAATTTCCTTATGATCGATTAGCTGCCAGAAACAGACTAAATAGTAATTCTACAAATGAAATTACGAAACAAAAAGAAATACATCAGCTAATACAGAGTCTGAAAAGTCTTCAATTTACGATAGTTAGTCATAATCAGATTCAAATCCTAAGGTTCCATCATTAAACTTTTCAAGTGACAAATAAAACTTTGAAAATTGCAACCGTGAAAAATTGTAGAAGGTTGATTTTTTTGTAAGATATAATCGGATTTTCAAGGGAAATAATTTATGATGTATTTTACTCCATTTAAAATACAAAATTACCTATGTTGAATAAATATGGAGAACTTTCGTATGCTATATGTACATTTCAAGGAGTTACCTCTCATCATTAGCATTATAATCGAAACGCAAGGAAGTACAAGATCCAAACATAGCAAAAGAAGCACTCAGATCCAAACAAATCGAAATGAGAAGCCAAATCCGACGGCAGGGACAACTACTAGGTGCAACACTTAGTTTAAATCACGTTTTAGTACATGTATAAACACGATCCCAATGTAAGAAATAACGGAAAGCAATCTAGGATTGAGTAACATCGTGTGATTTCATGTATTAAGTTCATGTTAGTTTAAAATGAAAATTGATAGAAAAGTATGAGAAAGAAAGCGCTGATCATATGTCCTCCTGATAGATCTACTTGGTTCATGTTTGGGGTTATCTATGTTTAGTTTGTATGCAGGAGAGCTGAACAGTTTTATATTGAAGAATTCTTGTTTCGGATTACGATTTATTTGCTTTAGCATTTGTGTTTCAGGGCGATTCAGGGCGAGTTCATCGCCAGCAGAAGTTTTTTTTTTATCTTGAAATGAGTTACGTGGTGCTGTGTCCTTGTAATTTAGACAGAGGAGATGTGGTATGATTGTCTAAGACGAAGTTCTCCAAATCGTCTGAATTACTTCAGGTTGCCTTAAGGCCTTAATATCTAAGGTAAAGAGAATCTATAAATCTAATCATTGAAAAATTCGTTATCGTTGCGTGATATGTAATGATTTAAGAAAGTTGCGTCTTAAAGTATTTTATCATGTAACATTAAAAAATTGTGAAAGGAATGTCTGGAATTTTTTAGCGTAATTTACATTTATAGGTTTAAAGCAGTTTAAACACGCATACTAGAACAATCCTACACATTTATTACCTAGAATAGAAGTTAGATTAAACAAACAGATATATTTCAAACGTTTCCAAAATTCATCTTACATCTGATCGAGAAAAATACCAAAAGCAGTTTCTTTATCGATTAGATGTCATTTTCAGACTTAACTGTAGATGCAAATTAAATAACAAATCATAAAATTTCTTTTTTTTTTCAGAAATCTTGGCGTATAAGCAGAAAAATTACTCGTTCATCAAAATATAATAAGAGAAAGATAGAACTGCATAAATGTGGGAACTGTAAAGCATATCTGCTTGTAAAATGTAGCTATTGTCAAAACTGGTTTATGAGATTAAGAAAAGGTTCAGTGTGTAGCAATGTACACTGACTACGGCCAAATATTAAGATTTTTGTTGTTTGAATATTTGGTTTCTTTTTTAAATCTTTTTATTTTATACATGTATATAGGACATTATGAAATATTCATTTCTGAAATACTTCCTGTAAAGCTTGTTCAACTAGGACTATCGGCTTCGTGGAGATGGTTTATTTATGTTTTAGCCAACAAGAAACAGGAATCATCAATGGCAGCCACGCCAAGTTCTTTTGTCTGATCGGGACTAAATGACGAACATTGTAAAGAACATTTAATTGATGCTTTCTGTTGAACTTCGTTAAATTTGACCTAGCTGTTTCAAAGGAGATGATTGTATTATGTTTCAGCTAATCAAAAACAAGAATCGTCCATGGTGGCCTTGTTTTTTGTCCGATAGGGACGAAATGAGCAAACTTTGTAATGAAATTGCATATATGCTTCATGTAAAATATTGCTCCATTTGACCAAACAGTTTAAGAGATTTTTGTTACGTTTTTACCAATCAGAAAAACGAATCGTTCACGGCAGCCATGTTTTTTATCCGATCGCGACAAAATGAGCAAAAATTTGCAAAGGAGTCTTATTAGATGCTTCCTGTACAGATTGATTGAACTTGGCCTTGTGGTTTGAGAGCAGATGACTTTTTCATGTTTCAGCCAATCAGAAACATGAATCGTCCATGGCGGCCATGTTTATTGACGGATCGGTACGAAATGAGCAACCTTTGTAAATGGCCAGCAATAGATGCTTCTTGTAAAGTTTGGTTCTATTTGGTCAAGTGGTTTCAGAGGAAATAATTTTTATGTTTCAGCCAGTCAGAAATAAGAATCGTCGATCGCGGCTATGTTTGTTGAAGGATAGGGGCGAAATGGACAATCTTTGTAAAGGACCTCATACATACAAATGCTTCCTGTCAAGTTTGATTGAATTTGGACCAGTAGTTTCGGAGGAGTTGATTAAAATGTGAAACGTGCATGACGGACGAAAGACGCCAAGTGATGACAAAGCCTCACATGACCGCTGGCCAGGTGAGGTCAAAAGGACAACGTGGCGGGTAGGAACTGCTACCCTTCTCAGATCACCTGAGTCCCCCCCCCGGATTTTTGTGGGTCATTGTTGTATGTTTGTTTTCAGTTGTATTTGCACAATATATGTCATGTTCCGTCTTTTTCGTGTCATCGGAAGTGTCATCTTTGTCGACTTATCTCCCCTTTTGTCTGGCCCTTTGGATTTCTCGAACCAATCACGTTGCATTGTTTTTCCAGATGCCCCTATATCCTTTAATGTCCGAACGTAAACCATGAACAGTAGAAATGGTGATGTATTTCTCATCATATTGTTGACAATTCTTTAGACCGTTAACAATATCACATTCCAATTATCAAAAGGTTTTGACCTCTAGCGTAGATTGGCGCCTAACATGTGCGCACAAAAACAAACCACGACTTATTCAAATAAAAGATCAACATTAAGTCTATGAAGGTTAATTAATATGAAGTTGCAAAAGGAAAAAAAAAACATGGACAGATGTCAGAACTATATCAATGATTTACTTAGTGAAGTTGTTATTATTCTATCTATATAATATTGATAAATCTCCTTATGGGATGTAATTACATTATACTATCATGACATGCTTATATAGAATCACAAAAACACGCAAATAACGTTCCACAAAACCATCTGATAGCCTTCAACAGACGTTTGTCATATCTCTTGAGGAAAATTGGCACTCTTATCCTAATTTCACCGAATAACTATTTTGTAATAGAAAGATTTATTAAATATAGGCCATGAGATATATCCAGTAGGAAGTACATTTTTAACTCAATTGTTTATATTTATTTTATGCACAATTAATCTGTCAATTTAAACTGAATATTTGACTAAGTCAGAAACACAAATGTTCTAAAGAAGATTTATGAGTAAAAGCTCAAATGTATAAAACCTAGGCACAGTTATTTTTCCGTTCATCGCTTTTGGGAAAAGGGAGATATGTTTATTTTAATTAATCAAGTATCTTAAGGTTCATGATTATACAACGCAGATTGGAACGATTCTAAGATTATTGTTCATATCCCACCTCGTGCAGTCTTCTAGATTTTTACACCATATCTTTTCCTACTCATATTCAACAGTCAGTAAGGATTCATTTTCGTGCTTTAGACTTATATCTATATGAATTTCTTCTCATGTACGATATTTGGTATTTTGTCTTACATAATGGTGATATTGCGCGTACACATTTTTTTGTAAAAAGATATTTCTGCAATGGATCACCTGCCTGGTTCACAATAATGGGCTCCAATGGTTTACTTAAATAAGTCAAAATCTAAATTGAAGGTTATAATAATAAAATTATTATGCATGCCTAGACATCTGCGATGGTTTTCACAAAAATTTTTAAGTCTAAAATCGATAGTAAGTGTAGAAACTTCAAAGGAAAACTTATTGTGACGTCATAATTTACGATAGAAATTAAACATAATTACACATTATGGTTTAGTTTTGACTTCATTGTAAATGACTGCAGTCATTTACAATGAAGTCAAAACTAAACCATAATGAAGACTTCTACTTTTGACAACACACTTGTATATAATTTCAAATAAGGAATGTAGGAATATTTCTTTAACTTGTACAGTAAAGACTCGTGATTATCATTTTCTATTTCAAAATAAACTCTCAATATTTCAAACATTGCCACTCAGATTAGTGTTTGCCATGTCATATGAGAGAACCTTTAGGCAAAACAATAAAAATATTTAATTAAGGTTTGATTTCAATCACAAAATCCATGTATTTCTTCACGTTTATTTACAACACAGTATATTAAATCGTCAGATATACTGTGCTTTATGACATCTCATGTTGAGAGGCTTGATGTCTTATCAACGGAAATCTCACCCTGAGACTGCTTTAGATAAGTGCGAGCAAGTGAGAGATATTTTTTTTTTGCATGTGTTTTGTTAATTATATTAATTGGTATTAAAGTACTCTCTAGTCGGATAAGGTGACTATATGTTTGATTTTTATAACTCGTCTGTTACTGTTTTTGCTTTTTTATCTTTTCCCTTTTACCACTGGTTTGAGGGGGGTTCATAGGTTTGTCTTTAAGTTACTTGTTTTGTTAAATGAACATTTTTGATAATATTCAGGTAAGAGCTGTATTATTTTAAGCATACACGATTTTTTATATGGGATGATATAGAGCTTTCACACAGGGTGGTATTCTTACCTGGTAGAAGACCATGTGGAGACCTGTAGACTTCTCTCTGTTTTTATCGTGGTTCGAGTGCAATTTAACAGACATTTACCCCATATCTTTTCATTTTCATACTTAAAGATGTTATAAATTTGAGGGATTGTTATTTGAATAAATATCTCAGTACGGTGCTTTTTTTGTCGCTATGTGCCACATAGATACATTTAAAATACATAAACATTTGTGTCACTTTAAGTTTGCATCTTATAGTCCTGTTAATTTTCCTGCTTAAAGTTGCTTATCATCCAAAACAAACCATAAAATATTAAATATTAGTTTATAAAGTTATAAACACTCCATTATGATAAAAATTATTATTGGCAGACCGTTAACCAACAGTTTATGTCTTAACAGTAGAGGCAAGCTACAATTGAACGCATTGATTTTTTCTGCTTCTAGTGCTTTTACCGTTTATACTGTATAGCACGCAATATTAAACGAGATAGTCAAGTCTTGTTTAACTAAATAAATATAATTTATTATCCCACCGAATGTGCAACAATTCAAACAATACCAGAAATTAATCAGAATTAATCTAAATCACTAGGGTATATTAAAATGTTGGTAGAGGCATTCAGAACCGGTATTTACACTTTTCGATTATTTTGAATCATTAATCAGAATTTTATTTGTATCAATTATTTTACGCAACGGACTTCTGAGTCCATAAAAAATAATTTATTCCATGCTGAGTTATTCGTCTGATTCTTGTTGATGTTCGCTTCATTATCGAGCGATTTATATTTCCGGCATCAAAACAGCACGCGAATCTTGAATCGTAAATCATCGGTGTGTTTAAACTCATTTGAAATCACTGGTATGAACACAAAACCTCACAGATCATAGCCTATTTTTATTATTGAATCGGTTGTTTTACTTCATATCGTCGCAGGTGATATAACGATTTGATCACCTCACAAATTTCAACCTTGTAGGGCAGTGATTGTGGCCTAAATTTTAATGAACTAGTTATTTTACTTGCATTGCAACAGGAACATTTTTATTGGTGCTATACAGATTTGAATATGAATTTCTATCTTTTGTTAGTAGACTCGTAATTATACTTGGTGATGCAGCCAACCACTAGGTCATTTTAATTTGAACATGAACTGCCAAGTTTTAACCTTTGTAACCTTTTTGTTAATTAATTAGTTTACTTTATATTGTGCTTTTACTAAGTTCTGAAACAATACTTTTGGTAAAATTGTCAGATGTTTGACCTCACGTCGAAAAAATATTCATTTAATATCTCGGGGAACATGGCCTTATAAATCTTGATTTTTCTTATATAATCAAAAACTTATACTGTTGAAATAAAATGAGTTTATTCAAATAACTGGTATAAATACAACTAGAGATTAAGGACCATATCAGAGTACATTGTTGTCCGAGTTCACGACTGCACTGTGGAATATCTACCAATTTCTCATGGATATCTTAAAAACTGTCTTGATATAAGTACATTCAAGTAGAACTGATACAAACAAACTTACCACATTAACCACCAACCAGGCATTTGGACGGGATAACAAATTCAGGTATAAAGCCTAAAAAAGTAATAAATTATTTCTAATTATTTTTGTTTTGCTCTATTGTTCCTAAGATCATTTGTAGAAATTATTTTGATTTCTCTAAAAATTCTCAAAAATCGGATTTCATGTCTTTTCAAACTTTTGAATCAATCTTTGTTTTGCGATAGAGTAAAAAAGATTACCAACGTCGAATGGATATTATGAATTGTTATGTGCTTTATGTATATTTCAAAGAGTAAATTCTTATAAGTAGAAATAGACACAAAAAATAGGAAGTCCGAAAACCAAACACTGTACAAGAATTACTTAAATCCAAACAAATCGAAATAGGTAAGCTAAATCAAACGACAGACACCTACATGTACCTTTCCATATTTTCAGTGCAATAGGATTTTTTAAAATGCAGCAAATTTCCGTTAAACACTATTTGATGATTTTCATGTCAGAGGTCTGATAACTAAATTGATCTAGTAACCAAATTTTAGATCGATCTTTATGGAGTTTTGCTGCTAACTAGGATTCATCACAGTAAAGGAATACGTTTGCAATTGAATGTTGGTACTCATTAGAATTCCTATACAACATATTGATTTAGTTTAAACATATTTTATTTGCAAGAAGAAAATTAATTGAATTGATATTTTGATGATTTTTAAATTGAAAGTTTATTGGGATAATAAAAAATATACATACGTTTACAATTAATTTTATGCTGTTTGGTTTTTTTGGATAATGTTATACATAATAAAATATATTTATTTAAACTATAAAAATCAATTCAAATCGTTTCTGCAGGTCTAAGTAACAGTTTGTTTGCCTTGTGCTTCGAAACGATTTTTAGATCATTCAAAACACTACACAGCATAAAGTCCAGTCTATTACAATTGGATCCATTATTCCTTTGTGGAAACATCTTATCTTATTCCCATGCATATGTAATTAACGTTTGTACGTTATTTCGTGAAACATTCTGACGTAGGATACTAACCTGAGTAAGAACTATAGCAGAATTCTTAGATGAACACATTAATATAAATTTTTCAAAATATTTATCACGTAGATCTTTTAACACGTTTCGTATGTGTTCCCTTGTACAATTATTCCTTATGTTATATGCTTTGATATCCACAGTATCTCTATCCACCAGTCTTGAAAGTACGTGTGGTACTGTAAAAATATTAAAAAGATACTTATCAGCAAACATCAATTGAAAGTGTATCATGGAATAAATGCATATTACATATATGAAGTCACAAATATGCAAAAATAAAGTCTTACATATGGAAAAGAAAAACTATGGGGTTAATGTTAGAGAGGCTGAACTCTAACCAAAAAAAAATCTGCTGGTCTTCAAATGGCTTTCAACAATGTTGGAATACCACCCCGTGTGAGAAATTACTGGATGTACCTGGATTTTGCACAGTTTGTTTTAGGCAACAGAAAACTAGAACTCAAACGCCGATATAAAACCATGTTACCGTTTACATTGTTCCAATATGTTTTTTTTTGGAATGATTGTGAAGTAAAATTGCATAAAGCTGGAGTTGTGATTATTTAATAATCCTTATCTTACTTTTATGATTTATTTTCAGTTTCATGAAAAAATAACGATTTTGAATAAATATCAATCTGTATTTGTTAGCATTTTGAGAGCTGCACACAACGCATGAAAATTAGTAGGCTTCCAATCTTTCTCAAGGTCTCGGGATAAACTCTGGAAGTATTTTCTCATTTTTCATGGAGATACAATGCAGTCTCCCCGACATTTACAAAAATAGACATAGGCTTTCTTTTATGTGACCCTTCAGAATTTACAAAAAATTACAAAAAGTATACTAATTTATCTGTACCTTGTGGATGGTCATATATAAATCCTAGCTGCTTCCATTTGAAAAATTTCAGCATGTCGTCGATTGCTAAGCCATATATGTCAGTACTGGGAACAATTCGGATTAAAAACGGGGATTCTGGCCATTGTATGGATACTATGTTTGTCACAAGAAAGGGAATTCTTGAGTCTTCACAGCTGTGGGCGAACGCCTCATTAAACGGTCCTATTAAAGCTGATATTCCTGTACTGTTTAACATTTCAAAAGCTGTAAAAATTAAATTGATATAATTCATATTTTGTCAATGTTAATCTCTCTCAGCTCTGGAAGATAGTATCAGCTGAGAGATATACTTCCTACCCCGCTTAAAAAAACATAAAGTGCAAAATTACTCGCAACAGATAAAACAGCAATACGAAATCAAAACAAACCCAAGCTCGTTCTCCAAGAATCTGGGTTTTTTTTACAAACTGGAAATATACTGGTACAATATGGATCAATTTATTCATGATGACAAACATAAAATCTAAGGAGGACGACTTAACCACATTGTTTAAATAAATGATAATTCCAGATTTTTTTTTATAACAACTGTTACCTTATGTTTAAAAAACTCTGGCATTTTAAACAAGCAAAATAGTAAATAAAACAATTTAACAAAAATTCTCCAAGGTGGTGAAAGCAGCAGCATTACCATTAATATATGAAAAGTTTCAACGTAAAAGTTGAAATCATTCCGTTTGTCATATAAAATACTGACAAGTAATCTATGTAAAATACTCATTCGAGTCCGCAAAATCTATATTTATATGGATTTACATTTACCAGATGCCTATAAACTGGTTCAAAAATAGCTAAATAATACTTTTATCACATTGACAAATGTTCCACCAGACAGCTCTCAAAGTTTTAAACTTCAATTCTTACTACTATCAAGACGGGCAACCAGAAATACTGTGACACAAATATGCAAGAAGTGGCATAAATCAGATGTATACTTAAATACTTCAAAACCATGAAGGGAATTTTAAATTGAAGAAATCTTTTCCCTTGAAACAGCTTCAAACATTTGACTTTTCCACACACTATACAGCAATACCACACGCACTTCTCAAATCAAGACAAATACAAATAATTCATAGTTGCTTTCTCAAAAAGAACTGAGGAAGACGATACAACTAGATCATTGTCAGTAGAACCAAAAACAACTTTGTTCAAAGAAACACAAAATCAAAAAGGATATTTACTTAGGAGTATATGACAAAAATGTTAGATTTCCTAATTGACAATATATTTGTTCAGTTTATTGGACGAGTATTCTAGCAGACGATTGGCATTCTAATTTACACTAATTGTGCTCCTCTCCTCGCCGATCTATTTCGTTTGAGACATTTTTCGTCAAGAGCTGTTACAGAAAAAAGAAAGAAAGTTAGCCCAAACCTTTAATTTCGGCTCTCGTTATATAGATGATGTCTCACTGAACAATACACGATTCAGTGATCATCTTCACTTCATTTACCTAAATGAGCTTGAAGTAAAAGACACCACAGACACTCCCAAGTCTGCCTCATACCTTAATCTTCATCTCGAAGAAGACAATTGGGGAAGGCTTTACACAAAACTATATGACAAACGTGATGACTTCAACTTTCCAATAGTGAACTTCCTGTTTATTGGCAGTAACATTTTAGCTACCCCAGCGTATGATGTATTCATCTTCAAGCTCATACGCTTTTCAAAAACTTGGTCCAAAACAGCGATTTTCTATACAGAGCTTGTTGGCTGACACAGAAACTGCTCAGACATGGATATATTACTCCTCGGTTGAAGTCATCACTCAAGAAAGTTGACTATTGGATAGTTGAAATCATCATTTTAAATATGGTGACTATGTTGACCGCATCTATCCAATTGAAATTAAAATCAAGGATAGTACAGAAACAGAAAGGTCGTTTCATCTCTTGACTTACACCTAGAATTGATAGTAAGAACAAAATTTTACGACAGGAGAGATAACTTTGATTTTCCCATTGTAAACTTTCCGTTCATGTCCAGCACCTGCATACGGAGTTTATATTCTAAGATAATACGCAACTCAGGGTTTTTTTTTACAGCGGATTAGTGCTGACAAGAAAGCTGCCGAACCAAGGGTTTCTCAAGGAAAGTCATCACTCCAAAAAATTTTCGGTCGCCATCATAATTTGGTTGACCGATACGAAGTATCACAAATGACAGTGGATAGCTTCCCATTGTCCTGACAACAAATCCGTTCCTATACCGGATAAAAGTTCTTGCTACTGAGCTGCGAATGTTTTCGGGGTCTAAAATCTACCAGCAGTGACATACACCCAGTGGTAGTAATAAATGTGTCACAAAATATCAATGTGAATTTGATGCACTGGATGGCTATTTCGTTGAATTACAAGTCTTCAGCAGTGCTCGAAGTCCAATGTTGGAAATCTTGTTACAATACAATGATATTTTATCAGCAAAAACATCAGAACCAAAACAATCTAACTAAACAGGAGTCTAAATTATTCTAAGGTTAACCTCTGCATCAGCAAATTTATGGTATTTTTCAATCAAATTTGAACGGAAAATTAAAGACATTTATGTAATGAATCATGCCGGGATAAAAATTCTGGCTAATGGGCTTTGAATGTCCTCGGGGACCAAAAACAGTGACATACACCCACTGGTAGTAATGTTTTATCAAAAATCAGAATTGTATGTGCTGTTTTAGAAGGATTTCGTTTGACAATTACTTACCACTTTTTAATTGGTCAAAATATAGTGTTTCTTTTGGTTCTTCTAAACATTTATAAACAATTTCTGTGTGGTCATTTGGATGTTTGTAGTAATTGGATATGTCTACTTCTATCCATGTTGAACATTGATCGTGAATAATTCCTGCAATAGAAAATATTTCAAATTGATGGTGTATTAAAACAAGTCTGCACTGTATAAAAGAGACACATAAATCTGGTATTTAAAAATACTAAAAGGAAAAGAAAAAAGGGAAAACTATATAGTAAGGACAGGCAAACCAAGATATGACAGAAAACATAAAAAAACACTACATTTGAGGATGAACAAAAAATCTCCTACCAAAACTCTGGTCTGAACTCATGATATTCGGGAAGATAAGCATTTTTCTCCTCGTTTAAAGTCCTTTGTTGAGTTGCTTATCAGGTTATCACACTGCTTATCGAAAATGTATGAAGATCAAGTGTCTTCTTAGAAATAAAATGTCTACCTAAAGAGAGAATATCCGTCTTCATTTGAGAAAATTTATTAATCATACATTATTAGGGAATCAAACATTAAAAATCAATTAATAAACAAAATAAATTACTTCTAATACAAGTACTTCGGCAAACACATGAAGTTTGATATCAACTGTGTAAGGGAAAGAATTGCTATCTTTCCTATTTCCTTTTTGGGGAAAAGGTAAGCTTTATCTTGTACATAAAAATATACGTATATATGCATGCGAAATACGTATATATGCAAGCCATGTTGTTCTAATTTGTTAGCACTATTTGCAGTCGACCAATCATGGCCTTAGTTGGAAAGTCAATGCCTTATCTCTAAAATAAATGAACTCATATTTATCAATGTTAGTAAAATTATCAGTTGTATATAGTTAACGTGTAACTGTAAATGCATTTGATCAACGATAGCAATACTAATTATAATTATTTCTTGGCCAAAATGTATTTTTCAAAATGAGTTTTCCTTCCATATTTTCTAGCATTGATATTTGTTTTGTGTTATCTCTTATAACCTGATGTCCTGCCGTAGGCATCCCAAATGTTTTCGGATCGATAGTTATATTAAACCAGGATATTATTCTCCTGTATTTTAAAATCAATGCAAAAACAAACAACAAGTAAAGAATTGTTTCAATATATATCAGCCATACTGCATCAAGAGGAATCAAGAGAAAACCGAACGGTCAGAAAAAAGATTGATTGATTGGTGTTTTACGCCACGTCGGCAGTATTTCAGCCATATCGTGGCGAGAACATGCATAATATTTACT
>JARWCS010198458.1:0-13945 GCA_034783895.1 Geukensia demissa | reverse complement strand
TTTCCCATTTTCTAGAAGACGGGAGAAAAACTAAGAGCATATATAAATATCTGAAATATACAAAAGTACCAGCATCTTTTTTATATTGTGTTTTATATGAACTGTGACGATTCCTTTAAGGGATTTTTTCAAGACTTGCAAAAAGCGAGACACTCATTTTATGAAATGTACATTACCATTTAACTAGAGACAGCAGTGCTCTATGAACTTACATTTAAAAGAATTCTTTAATATTTAAACATGAAGAAGTCCATCTGTTGTATCACAAAGTTCACTATGAAAAGTTCATTATGAATATTATACACATACTTTTACTTGAATGATGTATACATGCACTAAATATATTTAAAGGAATTATTTGCTTGAAATCATTTTCAAATTTACTTTTGAAAAATGATTTTCAAAAGTCATAATCAGCATTCAGTTTTTCTTGTTTTAAATTTTGTTATTAGTGTACAGTACACTTTGAACAAAAGGTTTTTCAAATTGTATCTGGCATCCTTGTTGACCAATGGAAAATGGCTGCACTGCTGAACATGGTTTAATATTTGACCCTGTTGATTTTTTGCATGAAACTGCTTGGCAAGTTGGAAATAAATATAAGCAGAATGCATTTTAAGTGGACCTTTTTCAAGATTTTATCTAACATCCCCTCTGACCAACAAAGATTACTATTACCCAGATTTACATGGACTTATGAGAAATACTTCTAGAAACTGTCTTGACTTGACTGAAACTGCTTATCAGATTGGAATGATTCCTAATTGGAATGGTCATTCTTTATTGTGCATTACAATTCAACAGGCAGGAGTGCAGCAACGGCCTTAACAGGTCACACTATGTGAATTCTTCCTAAAAATGTCATCTGACAAGGAATTGCAACCAAACTTGGGGAAATCGTCTTTGGTGGTCTTCTTGTTCTACCAGGTGAACAACAGTCTATTGGGAACCTCTGGTTAAGAAATCTAAAACTGCTTATGTGTTAATACCATTTATCACTGTAATTTCAGATACACAGTATTATTGGTACAGAAAAGATGGGTATTTTAAAGATTTTATACAGTTCAATTTGACAACTGGATTGTGTGGTGCAAGTTTAAAATTGGATTCTCTTGATATTTTTTTCTTGAGAGGAAGGTATATATGACATACTCTAAATATAACTGCTTCTTAGTTTAGATGTAAATATTATTCATTCATACATGTACATGTAAATTTTTGTGTATTTTTTGCATATGCATTTGCGAAATTCCAATATTTTGTGCCATATTTATTTTATCTATGTCAATAGATGAAATACTGCACCTCATATTTTATTCTTCTAGGAATCCAATGCTGTAAATTTGTACTGTTATTTTGACTTGCAATCTTCCTAAAAGCGGGAGGGGCAACAATTTCTAAGTTACTACTCCTTCTTAATCATTCAACAGAAAATAACCAAACTTTTTATCAGGAAATTTAAAAAATATACTTATTTCTGCAATGTTATGTGTAATATGCTTGAACAGGTGAGGGGCATATCAAATCTGCTACACCACTTTATACATTCAACAGAAATAAAGGAAACTTTAATAAATTTGTTACCAGTAGATGAAGTAATGTACCTTTTGTTTTGTTATAGCCCTTCTCTGTCTGCAGGGGTGGGGGCGTACTGTTTTACCTATCTCTGTCAGTCCATTCTTCTTTCCAAAAATACTTTTTTCACAGTTTGCTTAGCAACTGTATATCACAAATTTCATTAAATACAATTTTTACCCCTTTCTTTAACAATGACCCCCGCAATGACCACAAGTAATTAACAAATTTCCGGATTCCAATTGATTTTATTCCGAACAGTTTTATTTCACCTCAACTGCAAACTTCCGGTAACAAAAAACAACGAGTGAAAACAAAATAATTTAATTAAAAAACATTGAATCAAAGTACAAAAACTGTTTTCTTTCACAATGTGGAAGCAGATAAACTTACCACAGACTTGCAAACTCTCATTATTGACTTGAACCTGATGCTTGCACACGAAATGCTTACCGATCGTAGTCATCTGGTCTGAAACCTGACAAACTTTTTCAAAATCCTAATTTTTCGACACTTTTGCCAAATTCAAGAAAATTGGTGTTTTTCAGTGTCGAAAAATTAGAGTAATTACGGTAGTTCTATAAGCAAAACCATGTGATAGTTTGTGAAAATTGCTTGAAAATGCATTTTTTACTTCATTTAGATATATAGAAAAAGATAAAAAAAAATTATAACTGTTAATATATGAAACTATAAATTCTTCATTTACAGACTTACGAAGTGCGTGGAAGTCACCAGCGACATGACCAAGTTGTAGTCTCTGTTGTGTTCAGTAATCTGACGTCCAATCATATTAAAGATTTAGAATTAAATATATTAGATAGTTTAAATGCTAAATTAATAAGAGGGGTAAGTTAATTTGTTTACATGTACTTTATAATTTCTGTGTATTAATTTTTCAAAATGCACATTAAATTTATTTCATATACAGTCAAATCTCAGTCAGTTTAACTCTTATAAAATTGAACACTATGGCTTCCTTGAAGCTCCTTTTCCATACATTTAGTAAACTTTGGATGTTTGACACCTAGATAAGTGGAACAGTTCTTTTACTTGAACAGATTGATAAAGTTCAAGTAACAATAGTTTATGCTGCATTTCTTAATAGTTCAGGTACTGTTAAACACTGAAATGACCAATAAAAGTTTTTGAGATGAAAAAAAAGCTGTTTGAATATTCTAATTTAAAATACATACAAAGAATTCTGAATGACATGTAAAAGGTTAAAGTTATACATTTTGTTCTAGCCATTTCAGTTTAAATTTATATAATTTAAGAGGATACTCTCCTTAATTTGATAGAATCTTAAAATTCAAAATATTCAGAATTTTAGTGTAAACATTTTCTCTTCCACCTTTCAAATAAATGATATTGGTAAAAACCAGCATTTACTTTATAGGTTTGACATTTATACAGTATTCTATGACATCTTGAAATTTTTAAAAATGTAAACACTTTTTAAAAGAAATATTTGTACAGTGTCTTAATTGTTTTTGATACTGTTATTGTGCTGATTCCATAGACATTTATTATTATTTTTTTCTGCATTGTAACAGATTTGCACTTGTCTTTCAGATTGGATGTTCTCATAGAGATCCAGTAAAAGTTCCATTTATTTTACTTCCTAATTCTCAGAATGAGGGACAGTTTGCGTTCTCAGTTGAAAGTATTAACATACCTCAGAAACTCAAAGGCACTTTAACCTATATAGAAAAGGTTTGTTTATTTGAATGTTTTTATTGAAAGTAAAATTAACCAGAAATTAAGTACAGACTCTAATAATAATGGTACTCTGATTTTACTCTTTTAGGTGTTTAAAGCATTGAAAGCTAGAAATGGCAAATTTTGCCAAAAACATTAATTTTACTCACCATAGTTTGTAAAATTTATTATACTGTGTTCGTACTGTAGCTTGTGTAAATCAAACACTTATATTAGTCCATGGCTTTAACACTGCTTGCTAATTTTAAATGTCTAAATAAAGCAATTGTCTAATTAAAATTAAATTTTACAGTTTGTCTGTGGTTTAAATATTTTTCATTGCTTACATTTCAGAATGATGATGGATCAACACATGAGAAATTAGATTTTAAGATTAATTTTAGATGCAGTGATTTTCTCATCAGTACCCCTTGCAAAAGGTAAAATACATTGTTAGACAGATTCCTTTCTCTATTCAAAGATTGACCAAGATTTTATGATTTTCTATAACATTTACAAATATTTTATAGATTTGTTGTTTTCACCAAAGAAAAAACAATAAACAAACACATAAATCATAAATTGAGTATGTTAACAATATTCCTTTTATATAACATGAGCTGTGTTTTGAACAGTGCATTACCAAAAAAGTTTTAGAAATTGTTTTCTACTAATAGTTGCATTTTATAAAAAATTATTATGCTTGATAACATTTCCCATATTTTGATTTGGTATCAATACTCATTCATGAATAAAAACATATTAGAGAAGGCAGTTAAAACATTTAAACTGGTGTAAAACACTTTTTATGAAAATTATAGTAGAAAATGGCTGCTGTCATGATAGGAGACAAATATAAAAATTCAAAATCAACAGAACTAAGGTATTCCAGCACATTATTGAGTGGAACATTCTCACATGAAGATAAATATAATATTTGAGAAAGAAAAGATATGGAGTTAATATCAAGAAGACAGCATGACATCCCACCAAGAAGCTGCCAAAAGTTCAAAATATAGAGCTTTCCACAAGGCTGTCAACAAGCAGCTATGGAAAGTTCAAAATATAGAGCTTTCCACAAGGCTGTCAACAAGCAGCTATGGGAAGTTCAAAATCTAGAGCTTTCCACAAGGCTGTCAACAAGCAGCTATGGAAAGTTCAAAATCTAGAGCTTTCCACAAGGCTGTGACTAAGCATCTATGAAAAATTAAAAATCTAAATGTCTTCACAAGGCTTTCAACTGAAAAAGACCTTTTGTGTAATTGTTTGTATTTTTATTGTATTTTAGTGCTGAATTTGCCAGTTTACTGGGAAGTGGTGATCTAAGTGAGAAATCTTCAGTCACATTTTCTCCGTCAGATCAAGAATTTCCACTTATTTTAGCCAAAATATGTTTTCATCTTCATTTTAGAGGTAAGACTTAATGGTAAACCAACTTCTTTCAATATGATTGTTTTTCATTTAACTATGATAAAGGTTTATATAGGTGTGTGTTGGCATTATTGTGTGTTTTGTACCTATGTTGATATAAAATTTCTCTTGTGCATAAGACCAAACATAAAAATATATTTGTTAGGCTTTGCCGAATGAGTCAGTTTGAATGATCCTGACTCTTCTTTTTTTTTTTATTCCAGAACAGACTATAACTCTCAGGGGTAGGTAGGCAACACCTGACAAACATTTTTTAACCATGTGCCAAATAACTAGTATATGAAAGTAAAAATTCACATGTTTTGTGTTTATTTACAGTTGTGGAACAAGTAGCTGATAGTGCTTCATTGTACAGTAGATCAATACAGGATCATCCTATTTGTTTGTTAGTTAAAATGGTAAGATTCCATATTACTTGATAATTACTTGTCCCTTCATCTTGTCAGAATTAAGAAATATTTATATTACTATTAAAGACTATTATAGTGCTGGTTAAATGTATGATTTTATAGTCTACCATTTATAAATTGTTTTATAATAAATCAAAAATGTGGCAAATTCCATGGTTAATAGGACATACCTAGACAACAAGAAATTTTAAAATTGAAATAAACATTTCAGGACCCTGAAATAGCAATTTTAATAGATATTATCATATGATAAACATTTTCATCAGAAATTCAGTTACAGCATTTAAAATTACTGATTATGAAGTCTTGAAGTACAACACTATTAGAGTCCAACTTGTATTAAGAGGTCACCTGTGGAAGGAAGGGACATTTATATTAAATAGAGGTGACCTCATAAAAGAATAAAATTATCCTATAATGAATGGGGAATAGAAAAGATGACCTTGCAACACAATGCTGCTTAATAGAGGTGGCCTGTATGACAAGTGTGACAGTGCAGTCGAACTACTGTAGATACAACAAACAAGAATCATATAAAAGAATATTGTTCAAATAATCAAGGTTCAATTACATGCTGAGATCACTAAAATATACTTTAACTGAGTTTCGATATACCCATGGTGTTCAAATCAGAAACTGAGGTTCATTATACCCATGATTTTCTAATCTTAAACTGAGGTTTGATATATTCTTGGTGTTTAATTCATTGAGATGCAATAACTTCCTCAAGACTTTCCAGTTCAAACATCTGATGTAAATAAGTATTAGTTAACAGATGTTAAGGATGTTTGCTGCTAATTTTCAACCATTTTTGTCCGATATTTGAACTCCTCAGGTTTTTTCCATTTCATAGCATTAAAAAAAAAATTTTTTTACCAAGTGACCCCAACTTTTCTTTTTATAATTCCATTTAACAACACTTTTCATGTGAGAATTTTTCATGAAATTCTTTTTTTTTATTTCTCTTGGGTTTTCATATAGAGAACCTAATAAGCCAAAACCTTTGAAAATCCAGAGAAACTTTTTGCACGCCAAATTTTCAAATGCATATATCATATAAGTTTAGGGACCCATCAAAATTTTTTTATGTCTTTGTTCAAATGTAAATGGTCTTAAACATGATCATAACCTTTTGAAAACCTTGTTATTTTTACTTAGAGTAGTGAACATCCTTAAGATTACTAAAATAAGGACAGCTAAAACAGGCCAATTACATGATCCTTCAACTCCTATGTGTATGTTTGAAAATAAAAATAGTTTCGACATTAAGGCAGTCAATAGTTTTTTTCAGTTTTCTTTTGCAGTTGCATCCACAAAATGGAGAACATAAGTAATTTGTATATTTATTTTGTTATTTCAGGTGAACAATGACATTAAAGTAGATGGTAAAGGCACAGATTCAAATTTAGTTTCTAACATTTTACAAGACATTAAGGCTGTTGTTGTTTAACCTTAATTATTGTCCTTATTTTTGACCTTTCTCATTTGTTAATGGAGATTATTGATCATCATTTGTTGTCAGTCGTTTTATATTGCAAAAAAGATTTTGGAGAAATCAGGACAAGTTTACACTGATTTTTTATATCCTACATGTTTACTGTCTTTGATTCTGTTAGTATTGGATAATTTTTATTTCTGTTAAATTGAGTTTACTAAAATGCATAAGAAAATTTAAACAACAGTTCTGGTGTCCAACCAAATCTCGCCAAGTACCAATTCTTGCTAAGTATTCAAAAGAGAAACTTCATAAGTTGAAATAACTTGTTTATTCACTTTTATTCTACTTTATGTCTCTATATTTGAGCAAATAAAATAATTATAAACTAAAAATTCTTGCTACCATACATTTTTGTACCCAACCAATTGATTGAATTTTAGAAAGAAAACTAAAAATAAATAAAGTTATTCTAACTATGATTGCAAGAAATGGTCCATAGCAAGATCTGGTCAGATACCAGTATCCTCTAACTGTACAATTAATGATAGACCACCCTTATCATTGACCTCATTAGGAGAAATGTTACGGCAACATTTTAACAATTATTTGCAAACAAGTTAAAAACTCTTCCTGCAGTGGTTGTTTCTTTTGTTAATTTCACTTTTCATTTGAATCACAATCTGAAATTTTTTGTAGAAAACAACATTTACTACTTATACATGCTCTGCTCAGATCATATAATTGTATAAGAATGTGAGTTTTCTCTTCATTGAATGTTTGTATCCTTAAACAACACGCGTTTAAAAAAATATTTCTTGTGCAAAATATTTTTATAGACTAACTCAGAATATTTCAGAATGTCAAATTTTTTTCATTCATTTATATAATTTTATGCTAGAAAAAAACAGCAAATTAAATTCCTAGTTCCTGAGTTTTTTGTCTACTTCATTCCTACTGTTACAAAGAATAGATGTAATCATCATTAATTCTCATAATAGAATATTTAAATATGAAACAAAACATGCATGCTGATTATTAATTAAATCACAGTTATTTGTATTATTTTAAGTATTCATTTACAGTTGTACATCCATGTTGACATTTTTTTGTCTATTTGTTTATGAGGTCTTTGGGACTTAGTGGGCAGTAGTACATCTTTACATGAGGGTTTAGTCCTAACTAAAATAGGGTTGGTGTCAATAGATATAAGAATGATGTAAAATGTTATACTGGTATAGTTTAATTTATTTAAATTTTATAGTAATAACTGTTGCAGATATCCATTACTGTCAGTTTGAAGGAACAAATGTTTAATTGGTTTAATGGTTTGAACTTGTATTTGACATTAAGTCAGGATTACTACCATATGTGAAAAGAGGTCATGAAAGGTCAAATAGCCCTAAAACTCTTATATTTGTCTGCAAAAAAATCTGAACTTGGAAATTAAAGATATTGAAGATTTGAATAATATCCCAAAGTTTCATCAATTTTCTATGCTCACATTTTTTTTCCAGCAGCCAAATGAAATATTCAAACTTTAAACAATAAAATTCAGACTTTTTGCAAAATTTGCTAAATTCTTTTGGAAATTTTTTCATTAACATAATTATTAGAATTTGTATAAAAATTTAAATTGGAAATTTCTTAATTTTTAATTATATAAGTATATGCAAATTTAGGAAACATTTCCTTTTTTTTGGTGTTGTTGACTGATTAAAACAAAAGGTGTTTGTTCAGAGTTTGCTATATATTTTTATCAAAGATATCTCCAGACTTCTTTCTAGATTGTTGAAGTGTTTACATTTAAACTTGAGTTATAATTGTCTCTTTGATGTTATGCTTGTTCTATTTGCATGCATAATAATATTTTAAGCTTTAAATATTTAAATGAGAGGTTTGTCAGAATTGTTTCAAAAATGCTCCAGTATATTCATGTAAGGTCAACAAATTGTTTGTTCATATGTGTAGTAGAGATTATTAACTTCTAATCATTCTCTACCAAATACCTTAGTTATTCCATAGCTTCATTTTACATTAAAAGGTTGTCCAACTTTTAGGCCAGCAGTTTGCCAAATCAATTGACTAGTTACTATTTTATCAAATTTCCAATTGGAGAATTAAGAAACAGATTCATGTATGAATGTAAGTGTTAACTGATGTGGTATATTTACCAGATAAGTATTGAATTCTTTGCTGAAGTTATTTATGTTGTTTTGTTGTAGTGCTATTGTAATTTAAAGCTTTAAGTTAAGTTGTGTTTAAGATTCAGTATATTTTTGTGCGACATCCATTCCTACATAGTAAAAAGACCAGCATCATTAAAAATGAAATGGAAGGTACTCTAATTTCAGTTTGGTTGATCCAGTAGTTAAGCATTGTGTTAATCAAAGCTGTAAGAATATCCAATCAAGTTTCATGTAAAGTCATACACCATATTCAGCTATTTTTATACCTGCAGTTCTGGAGACTGCAGCCATAACTAATGCATATAA
This sequence comes from Geukensia demissa, assembly GCA_034783895.1. Taxonomy (NCBI): domain Eukaryota; kingdom Metazoa; phylum Mollusca; class Bivalvia; order Mytilida; family Mytilidae; genus Geukensia; species Geukensia demissa. The sequence continues at coordinate 4,898 of JARWCS010198458.1, read as the reverse complement.
TTTTTTACTTGTACTTCCTGCATTTTGCAATTTTTTAAATGCATTAAGCCACTGAATTTGCTTGTTTTTACAAATTTAAAAATGACTGAATTTTTCTTTGATTTCCAAACCCTAATGTAAACATCAAATTACTACCTGAACTGTTTAGAACATCCCACCAATAAAAAGCAGACTTTCATAATGACAGAACGAACATTCAAATAAATCGATTATTTGTCAATTTTGGTGATGCGTTGAAGGGTATGTTTGAAAATAAATTTTAAAAAATGATATTCATCTTGATGTTTTAAAATCTAAGAAAGATTTATGCATTTTCTTTGAAAAGAAAGAAAATGGAATAAAAGCAAGAAAGACACAATCAACATCTTACATATAATTATAACAAATATTCAAAAGCCAAAATTAAACTGTGTGAAATGGGCTTTTCTGGATTTACCTTCATCAGACACGGCTGGGAACAAAAACAGGAAGACCAGAATCAAACTGTCTGTTTTAAAACAAGCAAATTAAGTAAGTAAGTGTATTGAAAAAAGAACAAGTAGCACCAATATAAAATATAGTATTAAGGCTAATCACATCTAAAAGGGAAACTTCAAAATATAGTGGAAAATGGCGAATGACTCTACATGAACCTTAAAGAAACTACTTTGTCAAGAATAGCAAGTAACATTATGTACCAATATTCTTCCTAAAATGTTGAAGATATCAAACATGTTTATCTTTACTATTGTATGAATTGTGTAATACAATAGTGTAAATGTATCTGCAGTATTTTATAGAAGTTAGGGCATACCAACTTTTTATACATGTATTCTATTAAGTTTCATATGATACAAGAAGATTCATTGTACATGTATCGGCACAGATCTGCCAAACGAAAAATTTATTCAGAGGTTAAGTTGTTTGTTTTAGCTTTTGCGATACTCTGTCAATGATACGGCACAATTTGTTCAAAGATGACGGCATAAATATAGGTTTTCATCTTGTCCATTTTAAGACAAATGTATAAATGTATGTATCTTCCTGTCTAGGTTTTGTGTTACAATAACAAATTTTTTTAATATTATTTTAATTCAATTGTTTGAATAAGAAATTTGAATTAATGTCTTAATTTGCCTCAAATTTTTTCAGTCATGTCTTCATAGATTGGCATATGTTTTGTGATAATGTAAATTTAGATAAGAAGCCATTTTTGTGTGAAATTTCATGTGAATTTCTCATTTGAATAGTCAGTAAGTGGAAAGGTGTGCAATATTTCTTTCTTTCTTATAGATCAAGGAAGTATAAATAACATGTTTGTAATATTTATAAATGTGTATAGAATTAGAGCATTCATTCACATGTCAAGTTCAAATTATGTGACAGTGTTTGTTTGTATCTCAGATAACAGGGAATTTTTAATTTTAAACACATAATTAAAGTATGTTTCACATAACTGATTCCTCGGTTTTCCCTGTTTATTTCTCAGATGGATATTTAGAATTTGGAAAAACAATTAAAAAGGCAGTTAATGATTCAAAGTTAAAGTAATAAAGGTGCTATAGTTTATCCTTCATTTTAAATATGCAATTTTGGATTGTTGCTGAAATCCTATTTCATTTTTTTCCGCAGAGTTATATAAATTGAGGTATATGAATATGAAAAACATCAAATTTCTTCGTTCACTAATAATTATACTACAAAATTTGCTGAAATTGACAAACCATAAATTTATGCATTCCACTACTATGGAGCAGAAATTTTGAAATAAACAAATGTTTCCTCACTGAAAAATTTGATCTTTTAATACAATTGATGGTTTCAAATACTGTAAATTCAGAAATTATTGCTTTCATTTATTATTGCAATTTTGAAACTTCACTCCAAATTTTGAGAAAAATCAATGTGCTTTTAAGAAAACCTGTTTACATATATAGTAAACAGATACAAGAATGTGAGTTAGTATTTTTGTAATTACTGGTATCACTCAGTTGCATTTTCGCAAAAATAAATTAATTTCTGAATTTACAGTATAATTATTTAAAATTACATCAAAATGGTGGAACATACTCTAAAAAATGTTTTAAAAAATATTGGTGAACTGTTCCTTCAAGTATGAATTGCTATTGACAGTAGTGTATTTATTTTGAAAATTTAACATATTTTTGTTTTGAAGACCACTATTTGTTCAAGTTTCTTAGTGCTACCTTCTAGTTGTCATGTAATGTTTATTATTTATTTTGTTGTTTATTGTTGGAGCACAATGTATATAAAACACATCATCACAGAATGTGAATAAAAATGTGATAATTTTATTTTCAAATGTCAGATAAATTGTAAATAAAAGAAATAAATTCATTTTACAGCAAGATGACTTATTACTTTATTGTATCTGCAACATGTCACAAATGACTTTTCTTGCTTTGTTATGGTTTATTTTTGTTTTTTAAACGACCGTTGTAGACAGGTTGGTTTACACAAGATAACTTCTGTTCCAGTGAAATGATTCTTTTGATTTATTTTTGGTACTAGATGAAGCCTGTGGATGATCTATCCATTATATTTTAATGTAAATTTTCTATTTCTTTCTGATTTTAATGGTTTTATTGTATTCTCCTTCACTAAGCCAACTTAATGAGCAAAAGGCACCATGACCCATCTTTTACTATTACTGAGATATATGGGGTTGAAAAATGGCCATGCCCTAATTTTGAAAACGTTTTTTATTTCTCTAGTTTTGTTGTTTTTTTTCAAATAGTTTCCTATGAAAAAATCCAAAAAAATTTTTGTAGCATTTTGATTTTGTTGCAAAAAATTATGTCTTTCCCTTTTCTTCGTCTTTCATTAGCATTAATCCATAAATTGTTTTAAACATAAATGTATATCTAAGAGTGAAGTGGAAAAGCCTGTGAACTATCTATTTGTAGTAAGTAAAACAGCACTGGTCAGTTTATTTATTAAAAAACATTCCTGAATTTCACAGATGTCCTATGGTCAGAGTCCATATAATACTAAGAGAAACTCCCAAGAATAAGTTTGTGAGACTGACTTTCTGTTATAATGTTTCTCCTTATAAATGCTGACAACACCATTAGTCCACAAAGTTGGAAGTCCAAAAATACTCTCCAATCACATGGTACTGTAAAATTCTATCACTATATTTCTACCCTATTTACACCTAGGAAAAGTTATCTCCACTGGCTCATAGATGGCAGTTTGAAATTCTGGCTGGCACAACTAAACTAGGAATGAAACATTTAAAATGTTGGAAATTTTAATTTTACACTGACATACAGCAAAAATTAGGGAATTACTATTATGATCAACAGTAACATAGTACGTAAATCAAAAACACCACATTACCACTCTCACTAACAAGTGATTCATTTGTTTATCCTGTATACAGCAGTCATACCAAAGATACAGCAGTCATACCTGTGGTGCATTTTTTTTACCTGAATCTGAAACATGTTTCAGCATCATGATTCAGCATATCAAAATCATGTTTCAGCCATTAAAAAAATGTAATGTTCCAACACTGATTTTAGTTATGAATTCATCTTGAATCATTGGTCTATTATGTTTCAAATGATTCAAAATTTTGTTTATGTTTCATTTAAAAGAACTGGTGAAACATAAAAATGATCTGGAATCATGTTTCAGATTCACGTGCAAAAAATGCACCCCTGTTGATACAATCTTTACAGATACATGTGTATGGTTATCTGAAGTCCGTGGTTAATCCTCTGTCAGTGTTCCTATATTGATGAGTGAACTGGTGTTGTAAAGTAAACAATAATTATGTAATGTTGTATGCTTGGCAGCCATCCAAAACATACAAATTACAAAGATCTACAGATTGCCCTAAGTACTTTAATAATGGACACATATCCACACTAAAAGGCAAGCTGTAAAATGCTCCAAAAATAAAATGTGATGATATTCAAATGTAACAACTATTGACCAAATATGTATACAATAAAACAATTTACACTCAGAACATAAAAATGACGACAAAAGAGCCACAGATATATGTATCTAATTCAGTATTTGTGAGAGGCCTGTGCAGGTTTGAATTCTTTCAGGCAGCTATTTAGAAGAAATATAAGGTATTTTTCAATGTAGCTATTTTAATATATTCTGCATGAAGAATGTTGGCAGTGAAAGGTGTGCTCAATTGCAAGCTTTGATTTTAGTTTTAATTGTCAATTTCTTGGGTTACTCTGATCTCTAAAAAGGTTTCTATTCATTTTTTTTTTTGTTTAACTGATTAAATCAGTGTTCCTATGACATCCTGTATAAGTTTAATTGAGACTCTTTAGTTGACTGAGATGAAGGGTAAATGAAGATTTGTATCTTTCTACTGTTGAAGCAAAAACTTAAATAAAAATTGTTGTAGTATGTAACAGATGATCACTGGCATTATTAAGACAGTTTTCTCTGCAAATGAAATGTACCCAGTTTTATTTCCTTAATGATATGATATATAATTTAAAAATGACAAATAAATAAACCAGTAAAAGAGCTTTTTACAATAACTGGCAAGCAAATTTGAATATGTAACATCCTTGAAAGTGTCAATTAACTGTCAAAGGACACCAACCTTCTGCTTAAGTTAGTGGGCACACCTCTCTGCTGAACCCAGGACACTGTGATCTTAATGAAGAGTGTTGGTTTCTGGTCCTACTTATTTGACTATCAAGATGAACAACACCAATAAACACACTTGTTACTTGAGGCTGGATTTTAAGTGTACAATGTATTACAGGATAAAGTTATTAAGTCTCCCAAACGAAGTTTGAGGAGACTTATAGTTTTTGCACCGTTTCTTATTATTAAGTTGCCCAAACGTTAGTTTGGAAGACTTATTGTTTTTGTCCCGTTTCTTATTATTATTATTAAGTCGCCCAAACGTTAGT
>JARWCS010198347.1:12500-13945 GCA_034783895.1 Geukensia demissa | reverse complement strand
CCTTTTTTCTATTTTTAGCCTGGCGGCCATTTTGTTTGGAGGTCGGGGTCATTGGACATAATTTTAGTAAAGGACCATTTCAGCCAAGTTTGGCTAAGATTGGCTCAATACTTTCCGAGGAGAAAATTTTTCAAATTTCATTCCCCCTTTTTTCTATTTTTAGCCTGACAGCCATTTTGTATTAAGGTCGGGGTCGTCGGACACAATTTCGAAAGAGGACTACCCAAAGACCATCCTATCAAAGTTTGGTCAAAATTGGCTGAGCGGTTTCAGAGGAGAGGATTTTTGAAATTCATCCCCCCTTTTTTTTACTTTTAGCCTGGCGGCCATCTTGTATGAGTGGCCAATCATGTCATTGGCGCGATAACATACGCGTATATTTATGCTTTATACGCGTATATTGTCATTATATACGCGTATATTTGCGATATTAACGCGTATATTGGTAAAATTTACGCGTATATTAACGCGTTAATAATTTATCATAATTATCTGTCTAATACGCGTATATGTTCATTATATACGCGTTAATATACGCGTTTCGTTAACGCGTAAATAGTTTGGATTTTGTTGAAAAACATTTAAAATATAAACCAAATATATGCGTATATGATCAAAATATACGCGTAATAACGTTTCACTCACGAGCCAATCAGAATACACGTAATGTTCGAATTCGGTTTTTATTTACAGCAAAAGGACATAATCTGACAGAAGAAGCGGGAATTTTTTACCAGACTAATCATGACCAGTAACTTAGCGGACCTTCACACACTTATCAGGCACGCACAACAAAGAGAAACACTGCCACTGACAGTCAACAACGATAATGATTTTGTGGAAGGGTACTGTACCTTAAATATTTTATACAACACTTCTCCAAATTTAGGAAATTTGGGGGAGGGGGTAACGGGCACTTTCATGCATTTTATACCTACATTGTATCTATCTTCCTATAAGGTACTGAATGTATCACAGAAAAAATAAAATATATTTTATTATATCCTGACTGCTTGCTCTCTTTAAAATTCCCATGTTAGGCAATAAGGGGAACATAATCCCAGTGGCTGGCCAAGTCAGAAAAATAGCTCTGGACACTGAATCCCAAAAGGAATTAAGGGGAACCAACAATATTTTTTCTTTGGCTTAAATATTACAAAATAGAAACCAGTAATGGCACAACTAATGTTTGCAGCCCCATGTTTATATTAATATTCACAAAATGTTAAAACTTTTAAACTTGTATTTAACTTTGTAACAAGTACGTAAGTATTAGAAATCCACCTCATATTTATTTAAACGAGGGCGTAGCCCGAGATTTAAATAAACATGGGGTGGATTTCTGATTTATTTTCTAGCCCGGCTAGCCGATCTGTTAACAAAATATCTTCAGTTTTATCGCTTGTTTGACACATACCTGTTAACCTTCTGATTTCACTTAGTGA
>JARWCS010198347.1:0-7500 GCA_034783895.1 Geukensia demissa | reverse complement strand
CACTTATGCATTATACTATTTTGTACTTCAATATAAATATATTTAAACTAAATGTTCAATGACTTGTTTTTCAAAGCTCACTTGTTTGATAAATATTTTTTTCTTTTTTTGACCTATAACTATATATTTTGTATGCAGATGTATGTTCAATTGGTGAGTTATTTAAGAAATAATTCATGCAGGCCGTGATTAATTGTCGTTTTAACATGGGTTGGCATTGTATTTGTCAATATTTTTATCCGAGCGTTAGAGGATTCCTAGATAAGAATAGTTTTATTTGATACAAATATTATGTTTATTGAAAGAAAAATCTTTGTTTGGTTTGCGCAGGTGCGGAATAAGATTATCGGTGGTTTTATCACGGTTATTTTGCATAGTGTATTAGGCATGTCATATTAGAATTAGGCTCATCATTGACTGTAGTTCATTTTACATTTAACATGTTTACAAAATTATTATTTGTTTTAGGAAGACAGTGATAGTGAAGAACTTCCTGATCCATGTTTAAGTACACCAGCAAGCTCAAGCCATGTATGTACTCTATATAAGATGTTTTGTAATTACATGTAAACACACTTTATCTTGCATATTGTTTACCTGTTAATAAAACATTTTAAAGCAAAATCCTGAATTAAAAAAAAATATTCAACTCTTTACTAAGTATTTGATCTTAGAAATACAATATGATTGGAGACATGTTCACATACATGCATATATCACAAGGAAGATTTTGAGTGTTGTTGACTCCATGAAGGTTGATGAGCTATTGTCATCACATTGGGTCTGTTGTCCATAGTTAACTTTCTAAATTTTCTCTAAAATGACCAGGCCAAATGGAAAGAAAGTTAACATAATTGTTCCATTTTATAAACAAGTTGGGAAGTTAGCATCCAGCCAGTGTTTACCAATACTTTCGAATGCTTGTTTATCTCATCTTTTTATTTATTAAAGGTTGGCAACCGAAGAAGAGTGCAAAGTTTCAGAAACATACAAGAAGGAGTACATACTAATGTAAGATTTAAGCCTCCACCATGCCATCCCACAGTGAACTATTTTCATATACATTTATATCTTTGCATGGGTTTATCTTTAATGGAGGTAAAAGAGATGATATATTCAACTGTAACAACAGTAAAGTCAAAAGCAAGTTTTTGCCTGAAAAACCTACATTTCACTGATTATACCCCAATCACTAAAATGAAGAGGCATATATAAACTTACTATATGACCTGCTTGTATATCTGTCCATCCTGATCTTGGTTGAAGGTTTTTTATAGACCTTGAACTTAGCACTAGATTTGTCTAAAATTCTGTTGTAACATTAGGCCATGTAAAATAAATTCTCTGGTTCTCAGACACTGCTGCCCCTTGGAAAAATCCGCTGCCGATGAGAGTTTTTTGACAACCCTGAAAAAAATCACCACCTTTCCGTATTTGACTTCCCAAGCTTAATTTAAAAATTTTACGTTAAAATGCCCATATGACCGAGATCAAAACATGACAGTATAGCTTCAAATATAGATACAGTTTTGGTCAGCATCGAAGTCATTATAACCCCCGCAAACTTTGTATATTGTGATTCCTATGTCCGTCTGTTCGCTCGTCCGTCCCCATCTCTAATCCGCTACTCCTCTTAAACCACTGAACAGAATTTTATGAAACTTCCAGGAATTATTCAGTACATGATGTCATACTGCACCTTCTATTTTAAATTTTTAATGAATTTGGGGTTTCCCAGAGCAAAACAAGGACTTTGCCATTTCAACATATGGGGGGACCCAACTCTAATCCGCTACTCCTCTTAAACCGCTGAACAGAATTTCATGAAACTTTAAGGAATTATTTTTTTTGTTCAAGTTTGTGTTTTTTAGAATGATCCTGTTGCAACTACCAGTGCTAGTAACACCAGTAGCACTGGCAGGCAAAGACCTGAGAGAAACCTGTCTCTCAATAGAGGAAGAAGATCAAACACTGTAAGAATTTGTTTCTTAGTATTTATCTCAGATTTTAAAGTATTTATGAATAAGTTTTCACAATTACTACATGGATGGTAAAAAATGAAATTACAGATTGGATAGTCGATAAATAGTTTTATTATAACTTAACACCCTCTCCACCAAGTTTAACAATGATATTTAGGTTACATAGTTAACTTCAGAAAGATGTGACCGACTCATGTTTCTTTACATTTTCATGAAATATTAACATTTAATCATAAATGTAGATTTGAATCACTATATTGTATTATAACTTTAATTTGGCATATTTTTCTTCCTTTTAATTTAGAACTCAAGACAAAATCGAGGAAGAAACACTGGAACTCCAACACGAAATTCCAGAACAGTAAGTAGAACACTTCATGTTAGTGTATATATTTTGCAGGTCAATCTATAGAAGTCAGTCTGAAAATGTTCAAAACATATTTTGTCTACGATGTATGGAACAGAATTGTCCTAAGATCATTTTTGATATTGTGCAAGCTGTTTACCTTCAATTTTGAGCATACCCCTTAGGGTTGCAAATTTTCATCAAGCTGACACCAAAATATGGTTGGAAGAAGGATTGCCACTTTGTTTTAAAATATGTAGAGGATTCACAATATTCTCATTTACACTCTTTCATTTCTGTCTATGTCTTATACCAAGAAAAAAAATGTTATCGTGATTATATTATTATGTTATAATCTCCGGTGCATGAAAAAAAAATATGATAATTCATATGAGATAAATAATTGAACTATTAAAAGGAGTTCATATTCCAAATTTATCAATGTTTTCATATTTAAATATTTTAGGAACAGGTTGGAGATGTTACTATGGCTGAGGACAACACACAGGTAACTTGGCTATTGAACTGGTATTAAAGAGAATATTGACCTTTGAACATTTTTGCTTTGATTTTAAGGACAGTTTCACCTGCATCAGAAATGTTTTTATGCTCTCCAATGCAAGCAATGTTCCAAAATCCACATTGGTGAGACCTGTTGCAGGCTGGGAGATAGCTCTGCCAAACAAAAATAATGTATAAGATTGTAAGGATTGCTCGGATGCTGAACATTTTGTAATTTGTAATTTGCATTTTGGCATTTTGGACGACAATTTCTTAAAAATCATTTACTCTTTGGGAATACCCAGCTGCTTTGTCCTCAAAGTAAAACAATCCAGTATGTCATAAATATTATCATTTAGACATTATTGTTGGTGATAAGAGAGGGATGTAAATGGGATTTACAGTAGATTCTACCTTTTACAGTTATATGTCCCTGAGTGTGGATAGGCTTCTGTTATTGCACATTTTATGATTATTTTTTGTTCAAGTTTGTGTTTTTTTAGAATGATCCTGTTGCAACTACCAGTGCTAGTAACACCAGTAGCACTGGCAGGCAAAGACCTGAGAGAAACCTGTCTCTCAATAGAGGAAGAAGATCAAACACTGTAAGAATTTGTTTCTTAGTATTTATCTCAGATTTTAAAGTATTTATGAATAAGTTTTCACAATTACTACATGGATGGTAAAAAATGAAATTACAGATTGGATAGTCGATAAATAGTTTTATTATAACTTAACACCCTCTCCACCAAGTTTAACAATGATATTTAGGTTACATAGTTAACTTCAGAAAGATGTGACCGACTCATGTTTCTTTACATTTTCATGAAATATTAACATTTAATCATAAATGTAGATTTGAATCACTATATTGTATTATAACTTTAATTTGGCATATTTTTCTTCCTTTTAATTTAGAACTCAAGACAAAATCGAGGAAGAAACACTGGAACTCCAACACGAAATTCCAGAACAGTAAGTAGAACACTTCATGTTAGTGTATACATTGCTCAGTGTCCATTGTCTCCACCTTTTGAAATTATTATTCTGATTATTACAGTTAAATTTTTGTTATTTATCCTCTTTAAAATAATTTTGAGCAATCTGATTGGTTAACAGATGTCATTTTCCAGTCCATATTAATGACTGGAGATGTTAGAATGAAGGCATGTGACACAATCTGATTATATGAGCCTATATTACCCATCATAGCAATATGATAAATTTGTTATATAGGATTAAGACAGATAATATGGGCTCATATAACCTGTCTGAATCCTATATATAATAACTAATAATCTCCCCTGAAAATAGTGAATCAATTAAATTTCAGATATCCAAGTAGACAATTCAGCCTGTGTCTTTTATCAGGAAAAATAACTACTGTTTACATCTAAATAATTTAAAATATAATTCCTGAGGAACACAATGAAAATCAAAATTATCTATTTGTTTAAATATTTAAGGAACAGGTTGGAGATGTTACTGTGGCTGAGGACAACACACAGGTAACTTGACTACATTTATGAATTTTTGAAACTATTATCTAATAAATAGCCTTATTATCTTATTATGTTATAAGTTATATATAACTTCATTTGCATCCCATTAAGAGCACGTTAGTGCCCTAAAGGACACAAAAGCAGGCATCTTTCTACCAACATGCATTTAATCTCAAGACTTGACCCCGTATCTTGACATTTTTGTGTTGCCTACAATGTATTAAATACTAGTTTTTTTATGGTTTTTAACAATTATCCTATGATCTATTGATTAATCAATAGGGTATTGCAGGGTACATCTCTTCAGAAGTCTACCCTTTGTTGAGGTCAATCTCTGACCAATTTATTTAATTATGATTACGTGCAGTCGATTTTTGCACATCATTTTTGTACATAGGTTACATACTAAGCCATATGATGGTGATGAAGGTCCTGACATGTAATTGCTCTTGTTTTTCTTTGAAGGCAGTTGTTGACTTAACAGGTGACCTAGCTGAACCACAGTTAAGTTCTACACCAACACACCAATTTGGTGCTACCAGTACACCATCAGTTCAGTTTAGGTCAACACAAGACCAACATCAATATTTGATGTCCCAACTGGGTAAGTGTCTGTGTTATAAAGTTTAGTAAGTAACATGTTTTTACCCATAAACACACTAGGAATGAAAATGCAAATCCAATTTAAATTAATCACTAAGGGTAATTAGAATTCTTAAAATATGTCAAGTTTGCTGAAAAAAAAAACTTTATGCCTAACATTTGTTGGCAGCATATGGATGGGAACGAGTGGGGGTACACTTTGCACAACTCTTGTGCAACCTCTTTTGTGTCTTACGTACCTTGTCATTTACTATAAACTTATTCAAGTGGTTGAATTTCATTTTATCAATTTACTCTATTCAACACGAGGTATCATAATAATGTTAAGAGTTTTGAGCCAGTATAGTTTAGTGTTATTTTTCAATCATAAAGCTTAAATGACAGGTTAAATTGTAGAGATGTTGTCCAGCTTGATGACACCTTACCAACCAGAGAAGTGCCTTCAATTATCTCTGAGTTTATTCCATCAGTACCACCACCTCAGCAGACTAGGTAAAGCAATTAATTCTGCATGAAGAAATATACTGTCCAATAAATCTTTTCATGTGTACAGCCCTTGTATTTCTTTAAAGATACATTTTGTGTTTACAGTGCATGTATTGTGAAAAAAAAATTATATTCAGCTATGTATTTTCTAAAGCAACTTTGTTGTTTTATTAACTTGAAATTATACTGGATAAAACTGAAACAAATCTGCAATTACGTGTATATTCTTAAATTATACATTTATTGCTCGTTTTTGATTCCAAAAAAATAAACAAATTTAAATTGCACTTAAATTACATATCCGATGCCATACCAAATAATATTTTTTGATTTTGCCAATTTATAACTAAACAATACATTCACAGTCTGAATATCATTGTGTATTTAAGATTATCTTCATGTGTTAAATATTACTTATTCAATTTTCCTTCACATGTGAACTATTTAGATGTTTTCGTGTAAATCAGTCCAGATGTTTTATTGATGTTCATATTACATGCATTTCAGTTCAACTCCTTCTATGGATGCCCTTAGAGAGGCCATCAAGGGTCAAAATCAGATTTTTATTAGTCCGGATCAGGAAAATCCGTTGATCATGGCTGTGCGGAGAGATTTTGTTTTAAAAGATGCCCGCAACCTGATCCGGGCTGCCAAGAATGACTTACATAATCCTCTAAGGATATCTTTCATTGGAGAGGATGGTGTTGATCTTGGTGGGCTGAGGAGGGAATTCTGGAGTTTATTTCTCCACCGACTCAGCAATTCCATCTATGTTACAGGTTTGATATCAAAATCTAGCACAACAACATCAAAAAAAGATGTAAAAGTAAATAAATATATATATGTCATATATGATTAATGATACAGCTACCCATGTAATTCTTTAAGTAAGTTTGATGTATGATTGTATCGGGGTTTAAACAATAATTGGACAATGGTTTTGAAGAAGAGGATGGTATGATTTTTTACAGCGACCTGTGTGACGTAGCCAATTTAAACTCAAGCATAAATTAACTGTTTATTCACACACAAATCACACGCGAGTACAAAGATAGATAAGAACATTGAAAGATGCAAGAAGAAATAGCAATACTAGTAGTAAAAATATTACGCATCTCTCTGACATAAAATATTTCTATGTTTAATATATATTTACAGGCTGTCCAGGGAGACAAAACCTCCGGCATGATTTTGTGGAGGTAGGGAGAAACACCTTCTTCTACCTTGGACAATTGGTGGCATTGTCCATCCTCCAAGATGGTCCAGGGGTACCATTGTTTTCCGAAGTCACCACAGATCACATACTGGAAGGGAAAACAACTTCTCTCAGTGAAAGTGATCTTGGTGATACAGCTGAGATTTTGAGAAGGGTGTGATATGAACAGGTTTCACATAGACTGGGCGTGTATATTAAATTGCAAAATTTGCATGTCATTCTGTATCATCCCGAGAAACTTGCATCAGTTATCAATAGGGAGCTGGACAAGGGGCTACCTTCTCCTAGTAGGCCAGTTCTTGCTCCTATGACTTAGATTATCGTTCATTATTTAAGTGTCAATGAGATCATTTTTCTCAATTATTAGCTCACCTGGCCAAAGGCCATGTGAGCATATACCATCACTTGGCATCCATCGTTAACATTTTCATTAAAAATCTTGTCCTCTGAAACTACTGAATGGATTTTAATGAAACTTTGTATTGTTGTTCCTTGGCATATGATGCACAAAGTGTGCGTTCAGATTTTTGATATATCAAAAAACATGGCCGCTGTTACTATAAATAAAACATAGGGGTCAGACAGAAGTTTTTTGCATACATCTCAAAAACGTTACCTTTAGCCAAAATCTGACGTGGACAAAGTTGTTCAGCATGTTAAAATCTATATTGTACATGTACCTGGCAGTATATAGTGCCAGTTGTTCCTTAGCACATCATGCACAAATTTTTTTGTTGAAAGACCTAGCTACCTCAATACTTAAAATATTTGTTTGTTTGTTGGTTGCTTAACGTCCAGTGGCAAATATTTCATGCATATTCAGGACGAAAACAAGTTCAACAATAAATCAATATGTAGACTGTG
>JARWCS010198236.1:0-13947 GCA_034783895.1 Geukensia demissa | reverse complement strand
TCAGCATTTTGGCCATTTTTCAGAGTTTTGGTCTGAACATATAGGTGTAAAGTTCTGCACATGTTATATATCATTTCGAAGCATTTGTTCCATAGATTTTTAATCTAATGCAGAAATGGTACGATGATTGTTGAAATTTTTTGCTAAATTTGCTTGAATAAAAAAAAATGTTTTACCCATGTGTTTACCTTTTTGGAAAAGGGAATTTCCCAAACCCCATCACTAACTTTATAACCTTATATTCATACTCACAGGGAATAAATGGTTTTCATTTCTGTGAAATATACTTTCTCAGCTTTCAGTTACTTTTACCTGTATGATGCAATATTTACCACTACATATATATTTTTTTTCATGCAAGCCTTTTTTAGGAACTTTGGTGCTACATGCCCATTTGACCCGGAACTGTATAACGCGACCCAATGACTTTTAAGAGTTTTGTCCCTTAACTAAGGTCTACCACCCTACGCTATGTTTTGATAAAAATACCTGGTAAACCTAGTTCACTTTTCATCATTTCCATCTCTTCAAGTGCTCTTTTTTGATCTTCTGTTATTTTATAATCTTCCAACTCTGAGTCCTCATCATCAGTTGAACGACCTTTTTGACCTTTTTCATCTTCGTCATCACTTTTATTTGGAGATTCTGTTTCTATTTTATCTTTCTTATTCTTTAATTCATCATTATCCTGAAATTTATAACCATTATTTCATTTTTTATCATTTACATCACTAGGTGAAAACGGAACAGGTTCCATTGATATAAAAAAGTTATTAATTATAATAGTCCGTAACAAGATTTTGTGAGGGAAATCGACGTTTCATACACCACATTGCACTACTGCAACGATTACAACTGAACAAATCGACGGTTGTCCTAAAAAATTTATGACACTTAAGAATAAATGATTTCTCTACAATTCTACGCATAATTTGACATTATACTGCAGGAAACTTTGCAGAAATTTGGTGTCAAAATCCATGTTTATATCAACTCTGGGGGGCCAAACTTTGTACACAATTTATTATAGCATTTTAAATGTAAATTAAGCCCTCCACATTGAGATTTTGAAATTCTTAGTAGACTGTAACAGACTGATTGTGAAATACCATGCTCGTTTTGCAGAAAATTGGAGATATAAAATGTGTTAAATTCTCCCTACGTGGATTCCCCGGTCAATTGTACAAATATGGTTACTACTGATTGGGTAATATAAAATATTAACCCATGTCCTGAACTTTAACCCCTGGTATTAGTTGAAAACACATGTATCAGTAGACACAACAAAGTGGAAAATTATCGTAATCTTATTCTTGCCAGGCATGAAAATATACATCGCCGTATTTGTAATAATCAAAATACACCAAGTTCTGTCCGCATATTTATGAACAAAGATTTTATTTAAATACAGGAGATTAAAATATGCACTTTTTAAAAAAAAATAAAAATGCACAAATTTATATATTGTTTTTACTGTAGTAAAATTCTGTTAATCTCAACTTCTTGCCTTATGGTAGAACTAGTCATGAATTTCTAATATTTTCCCGCGGTAATTTTTGGGTTGGGACAATTGCATGAATGTTCGTTTGGAAAAAGAAAGTTTTGCATTTCGAAGGTAACGTATTAGTTCTGCAGCTGGTAAATAAGCAAAGTCACAGAAATTTGATTATCCAACCATTATGAAAATTTTCTTCGAATAAAGTTTAGTTTAAGATATCGATTCTGTGTAGTAATTTTTTCTATAAATTTTTTTTTCAGCTATTGCTATAGGTCGCATTTATATGCATATTTGGTGTCCACTTGCCAGCCAGAACATGATGGACGGGTTCATTATCGTTTTATGAATGAAATTTCAGGTGAGAAAGTTACAAGTAGCTTTTTAAGGGTTTTCGCCAAATATTACAGTTTTAAATATCATAGATGAAGTTTTGAATAACGCAAACATTTTGTCCTATGTTTAAGTCAGAAGATATTTCTTTGGACTTAAAAACTCCTCATAGTTCTCAAGAAAATTGCTCAGGTAATATTTACTACGATTTACACATGGTTAAAACCATATGAAATTCTTGTGAAAGGTATTTTTCATTGTTTTTTTCGTTTGTGACAATCGATTCTTATAAAACGAAGAGAATGAACTCGTAAAGTTATTCTTTAAACAATTATTTTTTTACATCAAAAATTATTTTTGATCGTTTTTATTTAAGCTTTTTCAACCTCACAAAATCTCGTTACGATCTAAAGGGAGAGATGCGGTGACAAATTTTGGTATAATGTAGACACAAGTTGCTTATAATGACTCTATAGAGTCCAGTCACAAAGGCATATTTTCAAAATTATTATGTTTACAAAAAACATATCTCAACCCAAACAAATTTGTATAAAAAAGCTGTGTTAATAATTTAGTGGTCTTGTTCTAAACATTATGCTAAATAAAACTACTCCCTTTGCAAATAAGTTAAAATAAATGGGTTTATAAATATTAGTAGTTTTTTCATGAATACAGAAAATGTGATTAAATGGAAATCACAATAGTAACAATTCATGTTTCAATCTTGACAGCATTATTTGAATGCAAGCAGTACTCCTGAAATCCCATCAATCTCACATTTTTCTCCGGGGGACATTCACAAAACTAAATTCACACAAAAAATTTCAAATCAGTGGTAGCCAATTGCATATTAACATCCAGACTGAAACATTTATATAATGCTTCAGCAGAAATTAAAAATATTTTTCCTAATTAAAAATCTGTTGATTTCTTTTTTAGATAGTTGAATGCAACAAATTGGAATTCATTCAATTCTCACTCATCAGAATAAATATTCCACAGAAATAAACCTGCATTGCATATTTGATATATATCCTTGTTCCCAACAATTCAATAATAGTTTATTACAGTTGTTAAAAAGTCTCTTGAAAAAACAGCAACTATGATCTTACTGAATTGTTTACACCAAGAAAAGCTCGTAATTTGGCTTGCTGCAAGCGTGAAGCCATTTGTAATCTCATGAAATCCATTTTGAAAACCAGTCTGTTCAAAATAAAGACTGAATCACACAAAAAACATTTCAAATCTAAAGTGAACATGAAATCCAGAATTATGGTATACCTGAGTGACATCGTAAAACAATTGTTCTGCCATTTATTTTGTTTTCGAAACATTAAAATATTGAAAAAAATAACAGATCTAAAACATCAGCATGTGACATCACTGTAAGTTTCTGTCTAACACACGGCAAATACACCAAATTGTATCAGCTCAAATCAGTAATTAATGATATAGGATTTTAAAGGGAGATAATCCATTGCAAATAAAGGAAAATTTTCCACAATACAATCATTTTTTTTAAATTTTATTAAACTGTACACTATAGACAGCTCCTGCTACCTAAAATGTAAGTAAGAATTCTAACTCCATCTACAATATTAATATAATCAATATCCTAATGACCATTGATTTATTGTCAATTCAGTTTTCAAAGCAGATATTTTATTATTGTCACATCCATTCTAAATAATAAATAATAAATTCAGATGCTTAATTCTTGTATATTACTCAGACGAACTTTTTTCAGCCATGAGACATTATAGAGTGAAACCTGTTTCTCTGATTGTTATGTGGTTTTCATGCCATTCAACCATTTTTTGTTTGTTTGGTTTTTTTTAAAGTAATTATAATGGACCGTTTCAGAAATGCAACAGAATTCCGGGAACGTCATTGTTTTGGTTGATTTTCATTGGTCAAGACGTCATTTACGTCATTCTACAACCTGGATAGTTAAACGTTCAAATTTCTCGCCAAGGCTCAAAATTGAATGTTCAACTGTCTTGCTTGTACAAAATACACTTATCAACAATGACTTAAAATGTAAGATACTGTGTTTATAAAACTGGAAATCTGTGGATAGCAAATACCTTAATTAAACAACAGACTCAGTATGATATTTCTTGTAAATTTTACCACTATTAACAAAACACTGTATGGTTTGAACAATTATTTGGTCCCTTGAACTTGGGGTTTTCAGGGGAAAGTTCCACATAAAATCAACTCTCCCACAGTCAATGACTACTTTCCCAACTAAACAATTTATTACAGCATATGAAATTTTCAACTTGCCAATGGAAAATGTTACTAAATAACTAACTTTCACTGACCCAAAGTTCACTTGCCCAGGAAAATAGGAATCCTATAACACTGCCCAGTAGTAGTTGATTATAGCAAGTTTTACAATGATTTTTAAACTTTCATTTGCGTGTGAACTATATGCATCTATATACCTGTGCCCACTTAAACACTTCTAATACAATGACAATCACTACGATCAAAGAACATCAATGCTGATAAAATGAGTTTTTCCATCAAAATTAAGCTGATTTTCTAATTAATCATATTACTTTTCTGAAGAAGAAATGGAATGCATGTGTAATCCTCTTCATTATCTGCAGAACTGATTCATAACTTTTGTTTGATCATTATAAAATATGTCCCAAGTGAATTCCGATTATTCCGTTTTCTGAAAATATTCCTGCCAAATTTCTGCAAATTTATCTAAGCACATAGGAAATTAGAATATTGCTTTAAGGTACAGAAAGTTGATTAAATCTTGGCGCATAAATGAAAATTTGAAATTAACATAGCTCCGCCGACAGACATACTTCTCCTTTATTCCAAATCACAGTTTAAACTGAAGTTGTTAGCAATACAAATTATTTATTTTACAATGTGAAAATTGTCTGTTTTGCATAATTTGAAAACATAATCGGAAACATTTATAATAATAAAAGTCTATGATCTAGGCCAAGCAAATGTGTTTTGTAGTTTACAACATACAATGAGCATTAGGCATTAACCTGTGAATTGTAAAATTTTTTTTATACATCGTAACATGTAACTAGAACCTACCGTAATTCACAAAAAAATGTACATTGTCAAAAAATTAATTCTTGTGGAGTCATCTGTAAAAAGGATCTTTCAAATTTAAGCACTTTTTCATGCAAGTTATACAATATGAACTTTGGCCCTGAGAGGGCAAGCAAAATATTAAATTTCTAATGCTTCTTTTAAGTTCACTTTGCAGGCGTTGAGATATTTTTAGGACTTTTTACTTTTGTAGTAAAGAAACTTTCAGTAAAAATAAACCTTAATGCTTATTTATAAATAAGAAATTGACAAGGAAGAGGAAAAAATAGCAGACATAAGAGGACGGTCTCATTCTGCCAACTGTGAACAAGTGGAAAAGGCAATAACCACTTGATTCGTAGTGTATGTGGAATTTTTTTGTTTCTCATTCTGGTAGAAAACTTAATTTAAGAACAGGACTAAAAGATCTGTTGTATATGGATTAATGTCTTGTACAGTTTTATTCAGTTTCTCAAATATCTTCATTTCTCAATATTAATATGAAGCAAATGGATAACATAGAGAAAATTTTTCCATATGATATGAATCCCCCAATCGTGGCAAACAGAAAGTACACTATGTGGAACCTATAAAAAGCAGAGATAGTGTAGCTCACCCTGATAATGCTTCAGACCAAATATCACATAAATCCAACACAAGAAGAGAAATCTTTGATGAAAATTTACAGTCTTATGAACAAACAAGGGTAAATGAACAAGGGTAAAGCTTAATTCCCCTGTCTCCCAAAGTTGGTGGCATTAAAAAGTTAATTAAAAGTGGGTGGGGCAAAAGTTGATAGACACAACAAATCCAATAACAAAGATGTAACACAACAGACAAACACAGGAAATCCAAAGATAAATATATACTGATCCCATCAAAATATAGAAAAGGGGGACGTGTTTTGATTGTCTGAAACAGACTCCAAAACATCTAAATTACAAACTCAAGTGGTCTGGAATGGTAACTTCATAAAGCAGTTCCTGCCTCCTAAATGACATCCAAATCCAGGGATTATCAGTCAGATGCCCTGGGAAGAAATTCTCTTTTGATTTTATATTTAGTGTTATCCAATCTGTATTAATAAATAATTACTTCTTTAGTATGAATTCAATGTCCTGGTGGAAAATGAAAGCAGAAGTGTGATGGTTAGCTTGTACTCATTCAGAAAAGATTCTTCTTCATCTTTGAAACCAATATTTCATACTGAGCAACAAGATTGTGGTGTTGGCCATAAAATGTCTGGAGTGATGACTTCGAAATCATTTTCAAAAGTCTTTTGGTTCTCTTTAGGAATGAATCTCGTAAAAATTACTTTATGATTAATTGATTCAGTAATCAGTTAATAATACAATTCACAAAGACTATGTTTAAACCCTTACTCAAAAGTTAACCACTAAGAAGTCAAAACTGAACTGCAAAAATGAATTGGTCTGGCCTAAGATCTAAGGGCGACAACAAACTTGATGAAAATATTTAAGTAAACTGTTCCATGGTTCTCATACTTTATACATGTATACAGATTAAAAGTCATATCACTTTTTAGCACACAATAAAACGTAAAATAAATCTTCCTAAGTGTAAAATTCTATGGTCTATTTCATATACAATGTAATACTGGTTGTGTATGATATAATCAGAACAAAGTTGTCTTTGATTTATGTGATTTAAGTAAAAAAAAATTGTTTTTTACTGTGAAAGTAAAAAATTGTACATGACATGGAGCTTAACCACATGTTTAAGGTGATCTTAAACAAATATAAAGCTAAACACTGAGCAAATATTCAAAGATTTTTTATCTCAGACTCAAAAGAAGGATTTGGAACTGGATATTGCAAAATTATTTATATGTTTACCACATTTAACATACAAGCAAAAATTACAACAGAATTTTTTTCTTTTACTTGTTGCTGTGACAAAGTTTAACAAAGAAGAAAGAAGCAGAGTCTTTTAAGTTAAACTGTGATATTAAATTTCTATTAAAAAAATTTAAAATTTAATACATTTAAGAATCCAATTTCCTTAGAGTTTACAAAATAAAGTTTCAAATACTGAAAAATTTTCAAATTTATTATTATGAAAAATAAGACAGTAAGAGATTGGCCATAGCTAAATCTTGCATTTCTAATTAAACTATTTATATACCATTACAGCAATGGAATAGATTCCACATTGATGTGGATTGCAGGAATAGATTTCACACTGATGTGGATTGCAGGAATAGATTTCACACTGATGTGGATTGCAGGAATAGATTTCACACTGATGCTGCAATTTATTCATCTCCTAAACATTTACTCCTTTATTTAATTTTTCATATATATATAGTAGCAAGTATATGTATCAATAAATATTTTTATCGCTCAATCTTGCATCAATTTTTATCACTTATTCTTGCCTTAATCATGGTAACCACTTAAATCTTTGTATTTATTCAGTGTAGAAGTTGCAATATATTAAAAACCCATCCTTTTTAAAAGATTTTAAAATATTACAATAAATCATAAATCATAACATTTCAAAACATTAATACATGAAATCATTAAAATATTGTAATCCAAAATATAAACATGTACAAAATAATTTCACAATAAGACCATTAACAACACTCAAAACATCTTTCAAAATGAAAATACTAAACAAACAAATAATTCGATTAAATAACGGAACTTGTAAATATATCATTGGACGGTATTTTGTTTGTTATTGCATCTATAAGCTACCAGCCCTTTAAAGTTTCCGTGGTTGCCGTGTATAGTATTAAACAGTAAATTCTCTGTGATATTAACCCTCGCTTGTTTGATGTTGAGATTTATCAGTTGCTATTGACACATAACAATGGCACGTTATTGATTATACTTAAATTCTTCCACCGCTATGATAGTTGACTTTTGATTGTGAACACATATAGTTTTGACTATACTTTCCAATATGAAAACAATTTTTCTGTTGTAAGATAAATTAAGCCAGTCATCTAATTATTTAAATGCTTTTGAAGCTTCCATTCGAGCATATGTATAATAATGTTTCCATTATATAAGTAAAGTCATCTGGATAATCTTATATGATTACAATAACAAGAATAAAATGAATTCATTTGATTTTTCTATGTTTAGTAATTTTTCATTATTTTCCTACAGAAATGCTTTTTATATTGAAATATTGTAAAAGTAGAAATATTCAAAGTGTTTTGATTTTTACTGTCTTCGTGGACATGAGTTTTACACAAAATTTCTTTTCTGTGAATTTATCTAAACCTCACAAAGAGATTGGTAAAAAAAAATTGGTCAAAAAATGGAAGTTTAAGAAATAGATTAAATTTTGCTGTCATACTATCTTGGTTTCCAGGTTTGATTAAATTGAAGTTTCAGCAAGAAGAACATAGGATATTTTGTTTAACAAAGAAGGTTGTTTTAAAATCTTAATTTGCTGCCACAGATGCAAAAATAACAATTTTGAAAAAGACCACAATTGTTTCACAATTACATTGACTATAATAGTGATGGAAGAATTTACGTGTGATCATCTACGAAGAGTTCATATTGGCCCTTTAGTGTCTGGCCAATGAACAACTAGTATTAACCAAATTCAACTATGACCAATACTTTTGGTTTGTAATGAGAAGAAATAAGTAATAAGAATTTTAGATTTTGTGACAAAACAGTAAGTTGTTGTGAAAATGTTGTTTAATAACCGTCTTTTAATAATTCATAATTCATACTTTTTTATTTTCATCATTTCAACAAAACAACAGGGCACATTTGACTATTTTAAATAGAATATAACATTTTCTGTGATGATACCACTTTTTTCGAGGATTTTTGTTCAAATAGATATTAGCACATATAATCATAACGAAAATATTTTAACTAAACATTTGAACATGATAAAATTGTGCAAAGTTTGGTTGTGATGATTTTGTGCCATCAATATTCAAAACTGACAAAATTTATTATATTTATATTTTATAAAATTAAGCAATTTCTAAGGATTTATCCATTTAAAGCAATTTAAAGGTACTATGTAACCATTGTAGAACCAATTAGAATTAAACTGTAGAAAATTGTGTATTATCTTTCTATCGACATTTTTCAATAAAAACAGATATTAGCCACTTTCCATTTTTAGTCAAATTCTTGGGCCAAACATGGGGTTAAACGACCCTTATCCTTTAACTTATGTCTTCAATAAACCAACTGTACTCCGCTTTTAGTAAATATTACCATGGTAGGTAACAAAGTAATAATGTCTTTAGCACAAGAAGAAGGAGTTACCCTAACATTATCAAAACATAGTTAACTAGAAGAAGGAGTATCCAACTACCTTCAGGTGGTCAATTCTATAAGGGGTATTTAAATTCACTGTACTTTTTGACTTCTAAAAATCAATTGAAATTGACAGTAAAATATGTATTAAAATGTTAAATCCATGACAGTTTATCACAGTTTAAAGATTTAATTTTTTTCAAAATAATAAACATTACAGATATGAAAAAGATTATTCTGAAGTTAAATACAAGTGTAGGTCTTCTTCAGAATGCTGCAAAATTAAATACATAATATTCTTTTAAATATAGTGGTATAAAAATACGTGTTAATTTGCACATCTTTTTCTTAATAAACAGCAAATGAATGAGTGATTAACTGTTATGTATATATTGTATGTTCATATTCCATATTCTAGCTGACAGGATATTTTATAGTGAAATCATTCTCCTTATGTCTCACCTTCATTCAATTTTGTCCCAATATAGCAAAAGCACACAAAAAAGCCAAAACGTTTTAATTACACTATAAACTGGCTATGATTTTTAGTTGTATGTCCTCTCAGTCTCTATTCAGAAACTGTGCCATTGGATGTTTTCAAAACTATACAATTTTATCCGTATTTGTTCCCAAAACTAGCATTATGTCCTCACAGAAAATTTGTATCATTATTGTCTGAATTTTATATGGACGAGTTTTTAAAAACACTTACTTAAACATCAATCATAAAATGAATCGTTAGGCCGTGTCTGTTTTTTTTATTTGTTTTGCGTAAGGTCAAATTTTCAAAACCTTCCTGCCCGTCTGCACGAAAAACACAGATACAAATGAGAACAGTTTTGATTGCTTACATATTACACTTTTACAGCTTGTATTACCTGCATTTATCTGAGGCCGTTTTATCTATATCGATGATCAACGATAGGGCTATGTTTTGGGGTAGGTTGAGATAATTTCTCTCAATACTACAATGGCATGCATATATTATTTTCTGTGTTTGTTTTTGATATCAAAAGGCTTAAAACCTACCCGTACGCGGACGCAAAACAAAAAAAACCACAACCTCGGACATATCATCAAAAGCAGGGATGGTATTAACTACCAGAACCAAACCTTATCTTTAATTTGTAATCTTCCTTTCAATGTATCAATAAAGATACAAAATTTCATAAACTGGGCCTTCATAAATTGTGAAGACTATTTATAGGGCTTTTTATATATATTGACGTGTGTCATAAAGACATTTAAATCTTGAGATAGTTATCTAAAAAATTTGTTAAAGTGACGACATATTAATTGGTCCTAAATTTTATAAACTGTTACCATATATTGATAAATGAAGGTTTTGTTAGTGTGGGGGATTATGTTTTATGTACAGCACTAGCAACAGAATAATTGCATTGTTTTATATGTATAAAATGTACATTATTTTTACCTTTGTACATGTGGTTATTGAATTCCCATTTTTGATAGTCTAGGTTAAGATTGGTGATGCCATTGCTTTGTTGTTATCCTATAAACTTGGTAACAGACTATTTTATTTACATATGTAAACATTCTCAAAGCACATTTTGAAAGGAAAATAGTACTGGGATTCCAGTAGTTTCCCACAAAAACATTAAGGAACACTCAAAATTCAAATGTGACCTCAGAACTGAGGTGATGTAGACATTTTACACCTTGAAGCTATTTCAACATGTGCATAGGAAGGGGGTGGCAAGATGTGTGATTTTGCAAAAAAGAAAAAGTGGGTTATTTCAAGAATTAGAAATTAAATTATTCTTTTATTTATATTTCGTTTATTTTTTAAATTTTACCTGCTTATGCACTGAAAAGTTTCAATGCCTAAAAGTTAATCCCACAACCATTAGAAAATCATAGATACGTCCCTGACACCAGCATAAAGAAAATGAACACAGTAACAGTAAGAGGGTCTATAATTTCCTGAATTTAATGCTTGAATTTTGGGAAATATTGTAACACAAAAAGACTTTTCCAGTTTTTAATAACATTTTATCAAACAACTTATTTGCACTCTGAAAAACTAGATGAACTTCAATTTTACATGTAACTGAATTAAATCAACTTATTTTGCTTACAGAAACATACACCTCACAAATTTCTTTTCATATGTAAAATGTAAATTTCCTTTATTTTACTATCATTTAAATTCTGAATTAAGTATTTACAAAGAATAAAATGTGAAGAGAAAATTATAAAGCCATACATAAAAATGATTCCCACATAATCAAATCATAAAATAACACTATAATCTTGCCATATAAATGGAAATATACTTCAGTTTTATGTTGATTTTGCATAATAAAACTTGATAAAATACTTTTATGAGATGGAGAACTTTTGACAAGAATAATTGATAATAATTTTCCTCTTTTAAATTGATAGCTCATCATGAGAAGTGATTTGCCACCATTGTTGAACTTGAAGGCTCTCTAGAGATATATATACAGATATAAATTCTTTTTTTCAGTTTTTTTTTTGTAAAAATGCATCTTGGCTAGCCAATAGTTTCCCTCTCTTTACATTAAGTTGAATATTTGGGTATTTTCCTCCTAATAAGAAATAATTTTAAAAAATAGCCGATAAATAAGATTTTCCAATGCAAATTTAAATGGGAATTTACACCAAAAAGGGTAATAGTCCTTTAAAATGTGGTCCAAGCTGAATCAGGAATATCAATTTAAGTAGTCCCATCTGAGATGTAAAACTCCACAATGAAGCCAATTAAAAGTTAGTATTATTGTATATACCAATTTAAAGGTAAATAATTCACTTGGACCAAACTAAATTATTACAATTATTTATTCACTAATATGTTATTTATAAATGCTTTTAGATCATCTTACATCCCATGCAAAATTCAAATTCATTTTAAAATTAATGTTCCTTTAAATCGAACAACACAAAAACTGTTCACAATAACACTATTTTAAATCACTAAACATTTTTCTCATTAAATAAGGAATTTCTAGTGTAGTGTATTCATTTTTATTGCAGTTTTCAGACATGGCAGTACATGTATTGACTACTGAATACATATCTAGGTGAAATTAATGTTTAGTTGTCAGTTTCATACACAAAGTCCATTCAAGAAATTTTAAATTAAAACATTAATGTCCTGGATACCAATTTCACTTGAAATGAAACTTGGCTTAGGAAGTATGTGGAAAGCATAAACAGCAGTGACCACAAAATGGAGCACTAAAGGGTTAAGAAAATAAAAATTTATAACTAACCCTCTGGATATGGCATTGTTTCCATAGATGGGATTTCTTCTCTCTGTTGTTTTTTTCCCCATAAGCAACCCCCCCAAACACAAATATTAAATGTTATACAGATACTTATGAAATGTATTTACAGCTTGAAATTTATACAAATGCACATTGCAATCTAATTAAAATTAGATCTCTGCACTTGCTACTTTTTTTATTTGTTTTTTTCCTTGGGAGATCTAAGGACATCCCATCTGGGATCATTTGAGGGGTTAATTATTTCCCTTCGGAAAGTTTTGTAGCTTTATCAAAGCGCAATGCCAGGGAAATCTCCTTTGCACCAGTGAGACATCGCTGATTGGCTACTGTAAATTTGACCTGTGACATGAACTCAGGTGGGTTGTACTTAGATCTCTCACAACGCAACCAAAGAAAAAAAAACAAATAAAAAATGAGAGCAAGTGCGGAAATCTAATTTCTATTAGATTGCAGTACATAGATAATTCACTGTGACAGTGGTACCCCTCTCTTTGTGGTACTGCTAAAGTTTTTTTTTCCTTTACACATACCATCCTGCTTTCTTTTGTATTTACTTCAGTCACTAACATCACTCTTTTAGCACATTTTAGTAGAAAAATAATTCAAACAGAAAAAAATTACAGCAGAAGCATTAAGAGAGTGGTACGACTATCGCAGAGAATTTCATTCAGAACTGCTATTCTTAAGTTAATTGTACCTCTTCTTCTTCTTTGTTGTTTTCTGTTTTACTTTCATTTTCCTCTATAAATGAATCTAGTTCTTTATCTAAATCATCGTCATCATCGTCGAAGTTGGTAACTTCGATTTTTGGAGACTCTGAAGTGGTCATCCTGACTTTCTACTACAAAAATACAAACAAAAACATGAAAGAATATGCATATTCAAGATGCAATCATTACTAATACCTGTAAAATCTGCTCTCAATACACAATTACAACAAGGTGAATATATTTATTCCAGGGATATTTTATGCTCGAGTCAAGCATTTTTAAGACTTTGAACAAGTTTAGGTAATCAGTGAACGCATACAGTAGGTCTAACCCTCATGTCAAAGTAAGAAAAGACAATACGGCATAGCTTATTTTATTTGTTCATACATTTGGAAAATAATTCATTCCTCTGACAATTTGTTCCTTACCATTCTACTGTATTATGAACTGTTTTAATGTTATTTAGATCTCAACTGTTTTCTAATCTAAATGTTCATACTTGGACAGACAGGGGTAAGGACAATATCCCCAAACTTTCATTCGAAATTGAAGGGATTAATTATATATTCCAAAGTTCCAGTGATTGAATTCCATGAAGTCCAGAGGACTACTTATTACATAGCTTTCGGTAGTCCTAAATTAGGTGGGCACAGGACTTCCGGACTACTGTTAGTGATGAACCCTGGAAAAGGGCAGTTCAATATCAAGAGACATTAAATGTAAGGGAAAAAAACTAGAATTATTCATTTTGGAATATTCTAAACTATAGAAACATAATATACTTTGGACGAGACTTCTGT
>JARWCS010198016.1:0-13947 GCA_034783895.1 Geukensia demissa | reverse complement strand
TCAGTGTAGTGTTGTGTGTTCTATGTTTGTCTTTCGTTTCATTTTGTTGGCCATGGTCTTGTCTGTCCTCGACTTAAGGATTTCTGTCTGCCCCTTTGGTATCTTCGAATTCCTTTTTTTTTTCTCGGACAAAGTACATTTTTCCCTAATGATTCAGAATATATATGGTTTTGGTTGAGTTTAAAGTAAAATGGCTAGACAAATTTGAAAAATCAAAAATTTGATTAATGCAAAGGAATGTATTTAGTGTTGACACCTATAAGCCATTCATATTTAATATTTGGTCTGCCATTCTATACTTAACGGCTGTTTCACAATATTTTACACACAAAATCTATACCAATGTTATATGTTGCTGAATGTCACCCAAACAAGTTATACTGAAGTGTAACATAGTCATAAAACATGTTAGACAAGGGTCTAACCTTTAGAATGATATATGATACGTTATATAATGATACACGATTCTTGTTCGGTATTTTCAAGCACAGAAGAAGTACTTTTTCGATGTTATGTGGTAACATTTAAAAAAAACTGGTAAGTTTCAGGGCTTTCAGTTAAAAAAGCATTGATATAATGACATATATTAAGTATTGGGTTAAAAGTCTATTATTTAAACTTTGTTTTGTAATTTATTTCATCAAAATCGGATAAGAATTGATTGAAATATAAAGGAACAAAGTGTACACTGTATTTGTTATGTTTCTGTCAAAATATTAGCATCTTTTTTTTCTTCATTCAAAAAATAGGAAATAATATTAAATTTTCATTATTTATTTCTTAAATAATATGTAAAGAGTTAATATTTGCAGACTTAATCAAAAAGATTGTGGCTATATTCAATTAACTTCACTTTTGTCTTCCTTTATTTCAGGCTTATTTATGGGACGTTTTTTTTGTAGTGTCCGCAACGAAAAGATATCTGGAAAACTAATGCAGCTATTGCAGTACTCTTCAGTGTGTAAAAACAACCTATAACCATGGAGTCAATGACTAAGCAACTATGACTTCATTCATCTCTGTGACTTTACAGATTCCCATATGTGGTGAATTGTAGAGTCCGTAACTCTGTAGTGTCCGCAACACAAATTTCAAGCTCCCTTTATGATTTAATTTTTATCTTTTTTCCAAAGTTATACAAAGTGTAACTTTTATTTAACTATTTTAATCATCATAGTAGTTGCAAAATAGCTCATGGTTTCAGACAGAAATTAAGTATTTATAATAACATCATACAAGAAAGCAACAACAAATGAGCGAACTGTTGAAATATTTTAACTGAAGTTGTACTGGTCGGCATGGTCAGTCAGATTTATTCTCCATCAGATCAATCTTTTAAAGTAAATATTAGATAAAATACTACTCATCATGTTTTCTTCCATTTCTGCTTTGATGTATTTATCATTGTGTTGCGGACACTACATAAACAAGTTCCAACTGCATGTAATCCAGAGACAGCACGGGAGTCTCGAAATTTCATCATTGAGTTTCTACAAAATCCAATCCTGTCTGAAGAAAGCACCAATGATAGACAGTCATTTGCAATTTGTGTTTCAGTGACTTTTAATCTTAGTGAGAGAAAATATTCATGCCTAACCTGTTGTTTTTAAAATGATTCATATGCCACAGGACTTGTATATATGTTTGTGTTATTGAGTTATTTCATAGTTTTGTAGTTTATAACTTCCTTTTGACTTTTAAATTCAATGTCCAATATGATTTGTTATGATACATATATTGTTAACATTTCCATATCCAGAGCTTGATAAAATACATTTTAAATAAAAATGTAGTGGCCGCAACATTAAATAAATGGTATTATATTAATTATTTTCAATATATAACTAAGATTTATTCTTTTGGTACTTAAAAAAGTCCTACTTGTCTTTATTGTTTTAGCTTTTTTGAAAGATATACGATATGTGAATGGTGAAAACTAAAAACCCTTTGGTTTATACATTGTTATAAGTATACAATGCACCAAGTACTCTGTTTATAGTGCAAAACTAAAACTTATTCACCTTAGATATCACTAGATTTTACAGAATAAGCGTATCTTTGAAGCTTGTCTGCCAATCCAAATAGCTTTAGATTCAGGACAAAATGTAGTGTCCGCAACAATTATTAAAAGCAATTAAATCTGATGTAAAAAACTTTCTTTTTTTTCAATTAGACTATTAAAAAAATGCAATGGTATCTGTATTTACTACTTTTACATCTTTTTTAATATAGTTCTTTTGTTAAGATTAAAATTTTTGAATTCTCAGAATTTAGGTAACAAATTGTCCTATGAATAGTGTACCAGAAAATTTATTTTATTTTCAAAACTGATTATTAATTCACTTAAACATTATAACTATGTCAGTGATGTTTTATGTTCTTATGAATATCCTTTTGAAATAATTCTAATTTTAAAACAAATTGTAGTGTCCGCAACGATTTCATACACATTTTCAAATGTCGCAAAATTGAATTATTTTGAATAAAGTGTTCAAATAAATTGTGAATTTTGTTTTTCCATATACCATAGTGACATAAAAAGAATCTTTTATCATTATCTTTAATAATATAAACAAATGTAAGCTACCCTTTTAAAATATACTTGAACTCGGGTAAACAGAAAAATACAAGTAACAACGGTATATTTTTTTTTTTCAAAACAAAGAAATGCATACAATTTTTTGGAAAATGTTATGCATCTTTGTTATTTTAATCATTTAGAAACTTAAAATGACATTTGTCTTCATTATTTACATAACAATTTGGATATAACTTACTACTATGTAGCAGTAAGATGGGTCTGTATGTGTCTAGACATTAAGGAGGATTACAGAAAAACCATAAAAGATTACACAAGATTTTTTTAACTTTTAATCTCTAGATTTGTCCTAACAAGAAAAAGGAGATGTCATGAAACTTGACGTACTTCAATTTTTATCATTTTTGTAACCATTATGTGTAGAATATTGTGAAATGACCGTAAGTAGTGTGAGAACCATGATATCAAAACACTAGATTGGCTCTGGGTGGCTCAACACTAGATTGGCTCTACACTAGATTGCCTCTGGGTGGCTCAACACTAAATTGGTTTTGGGTGGCTCTACATTAGATTGGCTCCGACATAGAGCTGCTGAGAAATACTGACCCCATGTTGGCTCTGACACAGTTGGGGGGTGGGGGCCTTGGATTGAGATATGGCCAGGTAATTGTGGCTCTACATTAAGAGCAGACAATCACGACTCAACATTAAGATAATATATTTAGCAGACGTAAGGACATTCAGAAGTCATTCAGATTTCAAAAGGACTAGGCGTACTACAATGGATATGGAAATAGATTCCATTCTGTTAAATGCTTTTCGTTTTAACCCAGCACATCCAAATATGATGTATTACATTACTAGAGAACAAACATTTAAAAACTGGCCATCTCAACTGGTTCAAAAACCTGCAAACCTCACACAAAATGGATTTTTTTATACGGATATCGGCGACAGAGTGACATGTTTTTATTGTGGTGTATCTTTGAAACAATGGAATAAGGAGGACATGGTTGAAACTGAACATTTGAAATATGAACCAAACTGTTTGTTTGCGAAAATGGTGTCCAACAAAGTACCTCGCTTTGATGTTTTGAATTGATCGGTTGTAGAGCCAAACAGTATACATTAAGTCTCAGTATGACATCACACTATCGGTCTATATAAGCTGCTTCAGTAAATGGTAACCATTCTCAGATTTGTAGCTGAACCCAACAGTCATAATGGATCAATTAAGTGAAGAACAACGAAAAATTGAGAGACTACTAATAGACACATTTGAATTTATCTATGCTAGGACTATACTTGATCATTTGCCAGAGGTTGTAAAGCGTGATTGTTATGGTTGCGAAATTAGTCACCCAAGCCAAACACATCATCCATGTCTTATGTGGACTGAACTTGAACAGTTGGACTTTTACTTCGATCAAATATTTGAAGAAGTATCCTCTACAGACACCATTAAAAAGTTAAAGGAAGAAATTCAGTTGATGGACATACCGGATGAATACAAAGATACCTGTGAGGAATTGTGTTCTAAGCACATGCCAGATTCAAAGAAACTGCGTCATTATGCAGGGAAATTAATTTTACTGAAGGATCGGTTTGGTGATGAGTAGAGTTATTCAGATGAGAACATTCAACATGAACAGACATATTTTTCAAAACTCAGCTTTCCTGAAAGCTTTGTACCGAGCTCATCCATTTCAGAGGAAAACAATGATTGACTTTATAACAGCAAACCAGGTTGCAGCTTTATCTCAAATAGCCTACAAAATTTTACGTAGAAGAATAACTATCAGCAATGTTCAGAGGGAGAGACTCAGACCATACAAACGATATGTCCGATTCATAGCAAACCCACAAATCAATACTGACAGGAAGAAACGAATGTTACGTGCATTCCATAATATGGTGCCATTACTCATTGAACCATTCCTACATCTGTTGGATGAAAATTGACATTTGGATATAGCTGTAAAACTGAACAATCAATGACACTGATATAGCTGTAAAACTGAACAATCAATGACACTGATATAGCTGTAAAACTGAATCACAAAACATTTGTAGCTGTAAAAGTGAATTATGAAATATTTGTTCAAAATGTGTTTGTGTGTTTTTAAGGTGTTGAAATAAATATTGGCAGTTGTACTAGATTTTTTTTTTAATTCTTACCAGACATGAACATATATCCATGCATTTCAATCACTGATCATGTTCACTATAAAGGCACAATGATTTTACTTTGACACTCATTTTGTGCTTTCCTTC
The DNA here is from genome assembly GCA_034783895.1 of Geukensia demissa. Classification (NCBI taxonomy): domain Eukaryota; kingdom Metazoa; phylum Mollusca; class Bivalvia; order Mytilida; family Mytilidae; genus Geukensia; species Geukensia demissa. Next base: position 9,134 of record JARWCS010198016.1, on the reverse strand, counting down.
AAGATGAACAACACGAAAAAAGTTAATGATTTATTAGAGAAAACATATTATAATTTATCCAAGTCTGGTGCATATGCAGGTCCTGAAAAACTGTACAGAGTTTTAAAATCCAGAGGCATTCACAATATCGGTAAACATACAGTTCGAAAATGGCTACAGAATCAGGATGATTACAGTCTCAGAAGGGAACTCAGACATTCCTTTCGAAAAGCTAGAGTTGTGGTTTCTGGTATTGACGATCAATTTGATATGGATTTGGCAGATGTGTCCAACATTTCTGAAGAGAATGAGGGTGTCAAATATCTCCTGCTGGTCATTGACATTTTTTCGAAGTATCTCTGGGTCGAACCTCTGAAAAATAAAACAGCAAAAGATGTAGTCAAAGCATTACAAAACATACTCAACAAAGGTAGAATATGTCAAAAACTGCGTTCAGACAATGGAAAAGAGTTTAACAACACTGTGATGAAGACATATTTGAAAAACAAAGGAATTTACTATTTCACCACTCAAAATTCAGACACAAAAGCAAATGTAGTTGAAAGAGTAATAAAAACAATAAAAAATATGATGTATAGGTATTTCACCAAACACAAAAATCATAGATATCTGGATATTTTACAAGATATTGTAAAAAGTTATAATGCCACCCCTCACAGAAGTTTAAACAACATTCCACCAAAAGATGTAAACAAAGACAACGAAGCAGATATCTGGGCTTACATGTATTTAAAACCTAAAAAATCGTCACAGAATTTGTCACTGAAAAGTAGAATGGCAAGGAAATACCGTTTTAAAATAGGAGACATGGTTAGGATTTCACGTATTAACATGATATTTGAAAGGTCCTATGATGAACACTTCACCAAAGAAATTTTTAAGATAAGAAGCCGTCTCCGCATGCAAGCTATCCCAATGTATAGATTAAAGGATTTTATGGACGAAAAAATAAGAGGAAATTTTTACGAGTCAGAGTTGCAAAGGGTGGAAAAGGATGAAAATTCATTATGGTTTATCGAAAAGAAAATAAGAAAAAGAAAACGGAATGGAAGAATCCAGTGGTTGATTAAATTTGAAGGATGGCCAGACAAATATAATCAATGGACTGATGAAAAGGACATCACAGAATCCAAAGACTCCAATAAGTAAAGATGAGCATTTATGTGACTTTGAGTAGCGACAAATCATTGCAGTATTTTCCTCACAACAAACCTTATAGGTTTAAATCCCATTTAAACGCACCCCTTTTATTGGAAGGTGTATGGAGAGTTGCTTTAGTGGAGTCAGATATTGTATGCACAACATCTAGAACAGATGCCATTTACCTGTATTCAGAAGTCTGTGGGCAATCCATTGTAGAAGGTGAAAATAGACCACTTCTTCGAAGACTATCTCCAAGTGCTGTTGGGAACTGGTCAACTATCATAGAGGCGCCACAGTATGTCCCTGTGAAAAACAATAACATATATGATATAGATGTCAATATAACTACGAGTAGAGATGATCTTGCTTCATTTCTCGATAAACCGTCTACCATAACACTTCATTTTAAGTCATTTCCATTTTTCTAAATGATGAATAAAATGTATATACCAGATACACAGAAATGGATTCATTATTATCAAAACCTGGGAAAAAATGGTCACAACCCATACACCAACTATTCACATCATGGAAAAAAGCAGATTGGTGGAGGATCAATCTCAGGTAGTCCAAGACAATTTATTACACCCATAGGCCAACCATCCAAATTTGACCAGGGTGAAAAATATACCATAAATTTGGTGTCACCAGTACAGCAGACCATCGACCAAGCTAAAGATGAGGTTGAAAGAACTGAACAGGGTATAAAACGAAAAAGATCAGATGATAATATCAGTCCTACACGGAAACGTCAGAGAAGACAGACGCACGGGGTAAGGAAAGACAAAAAGAAGAAACATCAGAAGCAAAGTGTTAAAAGACCAATCAAGTCTACAAAAAAATCCCAGAATAAGGGAAATAAGAAGAAATTAAATACCAAACAAAAGAAAACCAACCAGAAAAGGAGACAGCTGATCAAAGATATTTTTAGTAAATAATATGTCTGCCATAACAACTGAAGGCTTTCAAGAAGCACAACCCAGTGGACTTGATTTGTTTTCACTACCACCAACTATGACCTCTGTGGAAGGAATATACTATGATGAGCAAAGATCTACATCTCAGCTTAGTGGAAATGCACCGATAGAGTTTAACATTGCAGCCCAAAACTCTCTGGAATACATTGACTTAAAGAGAAGCAGGCTTTATGTGAAAGCAAGAATTAAACATGCAAATGGAGACAGTTTAAAACCAACTGAATATGTTGGACCAATTAATAATTTTCTTCATTCCATGTTTTCACAAGTAGATGTTACCGTGCAAAACAAACTAATCACATCAACAACAACACACTATCCTTACAAAGCCATGATTCAGAACATGTTGTCTTATGGTACAGATGCCAAACAGTCCCAACTGACCACTCAGCTGTATCTGAAAGATAAAACCGGTCATTATGATGATAGTGATGTGCAAAATGGCTCCAATGCTTCTTTGTACGCTCGATCCATATACTTTAGCCAGTCACAGACATGTGATATGGAAGGACCTCTCTTACATGACCTGTTTAATTTAGATAGATACATGCTTAACTCTTTAGCCATCAACGTCAAACTATACAGATCTAGACCTGAGTTTTGTTTAATGACAAGTGAAACAACACCCAACTTCGAGGTGGTTATAGAAGACATTGCTCTGAAAGTATGTAAACTACAAGTCATACCATCTATCATTACAGCACATGCTGAAAAGCTCAAAACTACCAATGCCAAATACCCATTTACTAGGACAGAAGTGCGTCTCATTTCAATTGCTACAGGAAGCTTGAGTTTTAACTATAATAATTTATTCAATGGATTAAGACCTACCCGAGTTGTTGTAGGGTTTGTGGATTCTGAAGCTGCTGCTGGAAGTTATACGATGAATCCATTCAATTTTCAACACTTCAGTCTCAGTCAGATAGCTCTAAAGCTCAATCAAGTACCAGTATCTGGAAATATAATGCAACTTAATTACAAGGCACCAGGACGAACAATATTGCCTGCTTTTACTAGCATGTTTGAAGTTACAAATAAATGGATGAGAGATGCAGGAAATGGAATCAGCAGAGATGATATAGCTGGAGGTTGTGCCTTATATTGCTTTGAGGTAGAGCCAAACTTTACAGATGAAGGCCCCTACCTACATCTTATAAAACAAGGAACTTGCTCGTTGGAAGCAGTTTTTCAAAAACCTCTCAAAAAGGCAACAACCTGTGTGGTGTATGCTGAATATCCAAGTTATTTTGAAATTAATCTTGAAAGAGGTGTGATTTTAGAATGAACACATATCAGCTACAGTGTGCTATTAACTATGACTGTAATATGAGAAACACAGTATGTGGTGTGTATGCAGCTGATGAAATACCACAAACATTACATTCATTTACTGGATTAGTAGCTAATACAGATCCAAAACAACGACCTGGAAAACACTGGATTGCATTTTTCTATGACAATGGTGTATTGGAATGTTTTGACTCTTATGGGCGTTCTCCTGAGCTTTATTCGCCTCATTTAGGACAATTTATGAGATCATTTCCTACAAGAAGAGTAAATGTGAAAAGACTGCAAAGTAGTGACACTACGGTGTGTGGACAATACTGTTTGTTTTACTTGATGTGTCGAACTAGAGGTTATTCCATGGAAGAGATTACAAACATGTTTGATAATAACTATCATTTGAATGATGAATTTGTATACAAATTTATCAATGAACGTTTTTATTGTTGTATGTCTTGTAGTATGATACAATGTCAAATATGTGTATGTGAAAATAAACATTAGTAATTCAATCGTTTGTGTGTGCTTTAATAAAATATAGAACTTACCATTTGTCTTTCTCTATCTGAAAAGTATAAAAAAACCTAGTTACATACATTTTCATTCAGTTCATGAAAAGACAACAAGCAGAATGGCTGAGTGGTGGGAAAAAGAATCCTTAATCAAGTTTGAATCACCAACCTCAATCTTTTTATGCGGTCCGTCAAATTCAGGAAAGTCATTTCTTGCTAAAAACATATTAAAACATGCTGATGGTATGTTCAAAATACCACCAACAAAAATATTTTTCTGCTATACTGTGTACCAATCTTTGTATGATGAGATGAAGAAAGAAATTCCAAATATTGAATTTCACCAGGGACTACCCAGTATGGAGACACTAACAGAGTGGGGTGTCATGAAAGGTCATAAGATTGTTGTTTTAGATGATTTAATGATGGATGCTGCTGATAGCTCTGAAATTGTACACTTAATGTGTGTAGGATCTCACCACCAAAAAATTACAGTCATTCACATATTACAAAATGTATTTCAAAAGGGAAAATCAATGAGAACAGCTTCACTTAATGCACATTACTTCATTCTTTTCAAGTCAAAAAGAGATAACGCACAGATTTCTTGTTTGGGACGACAAATCTTCCCTGGACGAGTACAATTTTTTATGGATGTATTTCACAAAGCAACATCAAGACCCTATGGTTATTTATTGGTAGATTTAAACCCACACACAGATATTTCTTATCAGTTGCGAACTAACATTCTACCAGGACAGTTGACTAACGTGTTCCAACCCGCAAAATGAGACAAGAGGAAAAACGTCATTTGGTCTTGTTTTTGATGGATGTTCCTAAAATACAGCTTATACACCTACTAAACATCTTGACGAAAGAGCAACTTCAGATCATTATTGAAATTGTCTATAATATAGTGCAAGGAGTGTGTCCAATCTCCTATTCAAATAAAAGTATCCTTACCAGGCATAAAAACCTCATACGTAGATTGGTCTCCAAGAAGACAACATTAAAGCAAAGGAGAAAGCTTTTGATAAAATTGCGAAACATTCTCCCTATATTTTTTAAATCATATATTAGTTATGTCACGTGAATTAATACTGATTCCTAAAGCTCAATATGAAGCTCTACTCAATACTGAAGGATTGAAAGACATTAAATCAGTCAAAAACATAAACACTTCCGAAAATGCAACAGATGAAAAGAATAAGGAGAATGCTGATAAAAAAGATAAAATTAAACAATGTGATGACATTCAAATGACAGAGACTAAACACTGTGAAGACAATGAAAATACAGATAATATGTATTGTCGACAAAATATCAAGAAGACTATAAAAAAGAGACACCAGAAACAACAAAATGGAGCAGGTAAATCATATGTTAAAATGTCACCAAAACAATTTTTGAATGATAAAAAACTTACCTTGAAAAATAAATGGTTGTCCTTTCCAATATAGTCCTCCATGAAGTATTGATGTTTTCCCAATGTGGAGCCAACTTGTTTAAAGTTGTTTGTCAGAGCCTCCCTGTGAAAAGTAAACAGATTATGACATCATCAAATTGGAATGCAACTTAAAGGTGTATATATATCATGTAAAATCATCAGTTTAGATTGAGATGCCCAGTATGGCACAAGCTTTTATCAACCAAACACTCAGTGATAATGAAATTGCTGATTTGAGAAGAACTCTGGCTATTCATGAATTTAGTGAATGTGATGAGGATCTGTTGGTTCAAGCAGTAGATGAAGTCGAAAACAGAAACATTCGGAAGAGAAAATTAGATGACAATTTCGTTACTACAAAGAAAAAGAAACCTAAGCTTGAAAAGACATATGTATGTGACTTTTGTGATAGGGTCTATAAACATCAGAACACACTGAACCGCCACAGACTTACTCATTTTGAATCTTTTAAGTGTAACAAATGTGGGAAATCATTCACTAGAAAATATCGATGTAAAAAGCATGAAGACAAGTGTATGCATGTTGTAGAGGAGAAGAAAACCAACTCTACAAAAACAAAAAATAAAGTTCTCACCTGTAAACACTGTGGAATACCTTTTGATGACATTGATTCCCTACTTCGTCATGTTGCTGACAACCATCCTTTGAATCAAGCTGGTGGTGAAGAACCTTTTTCTCCATACTTACATGTATCAGCTGAAAATGTAACAGAGAAAAGTAAACCTGTTAATGAGAAAAAGGATATACAAACCACTAAAAATCCAAAACAGAAAACAGAACGACCTCGATTTAGACGAGGCGCTATAAACAATTCAGTAAATCAACTGAACATTATTCCACTAGGAGATGAAAAGTATGACCTTCTACAATTCTTAGCCAATGTAAAAGAAGATGTAGAAAAAGAATTGAATCTACAATGTCAAAATCATCGAAACATTAAATGGTATGTTAATGCTCGTGTTGAAATGATTCGAGATCTCGAGGGTGAACAAAAAGAAAAGGCCCATCCGCACTTTCGCAGTCGGAATTACATCTTATTGCTCAATGATGATTTGACACACAATTTAAATGAGGCATTTCAAGCTGTGAATAAAGCAATGGAAGAATTCATCAACAAAGGCTCTAACTGGATCTTGAATAAAATCATCTGTCTGGAAGTATACACTCTACCATACTCACCTGTAGCAGGTTCAAGTTACATAGAGTTACCTCTTCAAATCAGGCACTCAAAAGGTGTTGTTAACATCAAAAATGTGGACAACAAATGCTTCTTATGGTCAGTTCTTGCAGCTTTACACCCAGCAGACAACAATCCTTCTCGTGTTACACATTACCAGGCATATGAACATGAACTCAATATGAAGGACATAGAATATCCTGTGTCTTTAACCAAAATGGAGAAATTTGAAAAGCAAAACAAAATCTCCATTAATGTATTTGGATTTGAAAGTGGTGAAACTTTCCCATTGTACTTATCTAAGCTGGAAAACGGATATATCGAAGTTGATTTACTGTATTTATCTAACGAAGATAAATCCCACTATTGTTGGATAAAAAATTTAGACCATTTTCTTGGATCTACAACAAGATTTTGTAACAGAAGATTTTATTGCCGAAGATGTCTACACGGTTTCATTAGACAAGATTTACTGGATGTGCATAGAAAATACTGTGACAAATTTGACTTCCAGAAAGTGTCTTATCCCAAAGAAGGGATTGATGATGTTTTAGAATTTAAGGATTTTCAAAAACAAATGCGTGTCCCATTTGTTATTTATGCAGACTTTGAATGTTATGCGAAAAAAGTGGATACATGCCTTCCAAATCCAAACAAAGCTTCAACAACTCATCAAACCAAATTTGATGCCTGTGGCTATTCTTATGTTGTTGTAAGTTCAAATGACAAATATTCAAAACCAGCCAGGGTTTACAGAGGAGATGATGCAGTTCAACATTTTTTTGAAAACATTTTTGAAGAGGAAATGTTCATTGATGAAATCTTACGAGACCCTGAGGAATTAATAATGAATGAAGAAACAGAAAAACATTTTCAAGAAGCTACCAACTGCTATGTCTGTAATCAACCCTTTTCACAGAAAGTAATTAAAGTGAGAGATCATGATCATCTTGGAGTTAATGGTGATCCAGAATCCCCTGCCTACACAAATTACCGAGGAGCAGCCTGTCAGAGGTGTAATTTCAGCCTTAAAAATCCACCCTTCATTCCTGTTTATTTCCACAATCTCAGAAACTTTGATGCTCATCTACTTCTTGCTGAAGCAGGAAAATATAAAGACAGAAAGCTGTCATGTATACCAAATAATATGGAGAAATATATTTCTTTCTCTGTTGGGAAGCTCCGATTTTTAGATACATTCCAGTGTATGAGCAGTTCACTTGAATCATTAGTTGACAATCTGGCTTCAGAGGGACTTACACATTTCAAACAATTTAGAAAGGCCTTCCCAAATGACGATATAGCAAAATTATTACTACAGAAGAATGAGTATCCCTATGACTATGTAGACAGTGGTGAAAAATTCAGTGAAACTAAATTACCACCAAAAGAGGCTTTCTACAATTCGTTGACAAAAGAACACATCACTGCTGAAAAATATAAACATGCTCAAACTGTATGGGATTCTTTCAAAATGTCAAATTTGGGTGAATTCCATGACCTGTACGTCCTAACAGATGTTTTACTTCTAGCCGATGTCTTTGAAAGATTTCGGGACATGACGTTAGAATACTACAAGCTAGATGCTAGCCATTTTTTCACTAGCGCAGGTCTTGCATGGCAAGCAGCTCTAAAAATGAGTGGTGTATGTTTAGATTTAATCACCGACCCATTGATGTATAACATGATCGAAATGGGGACGCGAGGAGGTATCAGTATGGTAGCCAAGAAATATTGTCAAGCCAATCATGAATGTTTGATTAATTATGATGAAAACAAAGAGAAAAAGCATATTTTATATGTGGACGCGGCGAATCTTTATGGATGGAGCATGTCGCAACCCCTCCCATATGGATTTTTACATTTCTTGACGGATGCAGAAGTAGAAAATTTTGATCTCCAAAAGATTGCAGCTGACTCAAAAGAAGGATATATTTTAGAAGTGGATTTGGAATATCCCCCAGATCTCCATGACTCCCACAACTGTTATCCTTTAGCTCCAGAACATGCACTAATACAAGATGATGACTTATCACCATACAGCAGACAGTTGTGGCAGAAACTCAATGGCAAAACACAGTCAAGAATCAAATGTGAAAAATTAATACCAACACTGAGGGACAAGAAAAATTATGTTGTACATTATCGAAACCTTCAACTTTATATTGAACTTGGAATGAAAATCACCAAAGTCCACAGAATTCTGGGATTTCAACAAAAACCGTGGTTGAAAACTTACATCAACTTCAATGCTGACATGAGGAAAAATGCTAAAAATGAATTTGAGAAAGATTTCTTCAAGTTGATGTGTAACAGGTATGTTAAATCTGTGTATTCACAATACATCATGCATTTAATTACCTAAAATGAATGTTGAACTAGATTTTAAATTTTTGCCAAAACAAAAATAAAAAAAAAATAAAAAAATAAATAAATAAATAAATAAAAATTAATAATAATAATAATAATAATAAAAAAATAATAATAAAAGTCATGTTAAATCATGTTAAAAATCCATGTTTAATACATTATAATTTTCATCTCCTTGGTACATGTCTTTCTGAAAATGTTAG
>JARWCS010197906.1:0-13948 GCA_034783895.1 Geukensia demissa | reverse complement strand
GTGTTCTATGTTTGTCTTTCGTTTCATTTTGTTGGTCATGGTCTTGTCTGTCTTCCGACTTAACGATTTCTGTCTGCACCTTTGGTATCTTCGAATTCCTTTTAAAGGAACTGAAATAGACTTTAATTTTAGGATTCAGACTGTTAGAATGTATGTTAAGGTTTGATGTCGTAGGTTTTGATGTCATTAAACCAACTTTGGAATTTTGTATTCAAATTTTTTTCATGAATTCTGCAAGAGTTTTGCTCATTTAGTGTTTTTTTAAACCATGAATTTGACTTTGGTACCGTGTTGATGTGAGGTACCTTAAGGGTAAGATGTTTGGCAACGGTAATACTGTGTAATTTTTTCTTGTCGTAAAATTTTTATATTGTTGCTGCCATGAACATTAAATATTTTGAGGTTTAAGTTTTACATTAGTACTACTGTATAGAGGGTTCGGGGTATATACTACTGAGTATCATAAAGGTGCCAATGTGGAGTAGAAGCTGTTTACCTATCCGGAGCACTCGAGGTCACCTTCTTTATCATTTGAGATTTATTTTTTTATGTTTTGTGTATTGTTTTTGTTTTTTGTTTCTGTTCTATTGGTCATGGTTTTGTCTGTCCTTTGTCATGATGATTTTTGTCTGCCCATTCATCATCTTAAAATCTTTTTAAAGATCACAAGAGTTGTACCAAGGTTTGCGGTTTACAAATATTATGTCTACTTTTCTGCACTGTCGTTTTGTTATTATAATATTATCGTTTTTTATTATAGATTAAACAGATAATGAATATTTTTACTTTTGGATATATGAAAACCAAAAGCAATATTCGCGGCAGGTTTCAGTCTGCATTTTGATCTCCTATCTCTGTTTTATATTTATATATTAAATATTTGCTCTCTAAATCACAACAAAAATCAATGGCCGGTGACAACAATGTTTCGACTTCATATATAATTGTCTTCAATAAAATAGTAAGGCTCAACAGATGGCGTCGCCACCTTTCTTAGATCAATATCCTTATCAGCATGTTCTCTTGGGTCAACCAAAGGACAGTGATCCATTGTTAATGATTAAAAAAACATACTGAATTAATTGGAATTGTAGATAGAGATGAGGACCTATTTGTTCGCATGAACAAGGTAGGAAATTTCGTTATACAAAGAAGAAAAGAATTTAAATGTAAAATAATGCATGATAACTAACAGCAATAGTAAGAAGCGAATTTATTCGCACTGCTCTTAGCTTTTAAAATATTTTTCATTGTTTGTACATGTTGTATGTCGCTGAATTTGCAATTGCACCCTATAACATTGTTAAGTAAAGTTTTCAGAAAAACGAAAATATATCAGAAGTCTGCTTGGAAATACAGACGTATACGGTGTCAATTTAGTGTGATCATGTATCACACATAGTCTGATGTTTCACATGAATCCTCAGAGAAATAATTACAATAGTAATAATTTAACATCCCAAAGTTTCTTCGCGACAAAATAGTTTTCAAAACTATATGATTTGGTTATATAAATACATTTTTTCATCATGATATCTGAAGTTAAATATATCAGTTCACCAGCGTAAAAGTTCATGATACAGGTCACAAAAAATTTCACGGGGTAAAATTTTACAGTAATAAAAGAATAATGTCATTTAGGAGTTAACAGAATTGTATTTAAAGATTTGCCGGCATCTTTTGACTAATTGACAAATTGAGTTTACTTGCGACGTGAATAATTCCATTTGCATTTTCGAGACATTCATCTAAAAAAGAAAAAAAAAATCAGGAAAGATTCCTTTACATGGCAAAATTTTAACTAACGTAGCAATTGTTCCGTCCAAAACCGAATCATGTGTATAAAAAATCTTTGTGTCTAAAACTTAACACAAGAACTTTGCAGAATTAATTTAAATTCTAAACCACTGAAATTACGAAGAAGGCTTTATTCCCTGTATTACATATGGAAGAAGCAATGTGGCGACTCCATAGATGTCCTACATAGTTTGCATCTAAACTTTCCATATTTATTTTTAATGCTGCTGATAAAAAAGGTTACTCTTTCTAATGCACATATACATGATATAGCATATCAAAGTTCATCATATGTATTTAACTTATTCAAACACAAACCGCAGTTAACAGACAAACATGTATTAAGTATAGATCAAAATAATCAAACGATTCCGTTTAAATTTCAATAAGTAATTGCCATGAATTTACGTGAAAAGAAAAAACTGCAGCTGCGTTGAATTAAATTATCAAATTATGTTGTAACGAACATTTCATTTCCTTGTATAAAAATACCAATCAATATTTAGGCTGGTTTCAAGGTCAGACTCTACAACACATCATGTATAATTGATTAACACATTTAAAAAATAGAGATGACAAACGAGTCCACCAAAATATCCCGACCAGAAAGTAATATTATCTTTTTAATTAGTTGGAATATTCGATTTAAGACCAAAACAAACAAAATCTATAAATTATATTGGCTACAGCCATGAAGGAATATTAATGAATCCACCTACATATTCAACTGTCTCAGTAAATTATGGAATAAATCATATTTTCACATGCTGATGGAAAGTTGTCCGGGAAAAGTTGTGTTACTTGGCGCTGGTTTCATAGGGGAATTGTAAGTGTCATAAAGTCAAAGTCTCTGTATTTGTTGTAAATGGTATTGGTGGTACTATTCCGATTAAAAAGTTGCATATTAAAATGAAACTGCATTTAATGGGATTTACAGTATCTTTGACATGCTTTCTTTTAACATTCATGGTGGTGTGAAATAAAAAAATAAAAACACTAACAGCTTAATTAAACTGGTCAGGAACACTGCCATCAATTAAATAGGTTTCAGAATAAAACATTTTCTTTCTATCTTAAAAATCTCCCCATTGATTATTGTTCAAAAAAAAAAAAAAAAAATAGGAAATTTAATTATGTTATACTTGCCAAGTAAACAATTGGTGCCTACAACAAAGTCTTAATGACTTACTCAAAAATAAATGTCCGTTGGGTGGTATGCGATCTGCTCATTAATACTCTAAGAACAGCAATGCTATTTCATGACCAAATGAACAAAACGGATTTCTCATTTTTTAAATTTTTCTTAAATAATCTCATATTTATCTTGTGGAAAATTTAAGCTTTACGTTAACACTCAATTGCTGAATCTACCTAAGAGTTAAAAAGACACATACGGGGTTAAATTATTTTGGCATCTTCGATATATGTCAGTTGCTTACATGCTAATATGAGATTTATGAATTCAGTTTATATATGGGAAATGTTTTGCTGTTCTTCGAGTATTAATCAGCAGAACGGACATCATCCTAGAGTGATTTTGTTTTCAAGTAAGTCATTAAGGCTCCAATTTCTTAGCAAATAGAATATAATTAAATTTCCTATTATTTTTTCTGAACAATAATCAATGGAGAAATTTCACTGAAAATAAGGCATATATTTCTAGGCAATTAATTTTGAGTAGTAAGTTTTTGCCTGACATTTTGTAAAGTTCTTGATAAAATCAGAACAAAAGGTTTATCCGATTTAGTTCCATAAAAATTGTTCTCATTCTATCAAAAATAATGAAAGCTTTGATTATCGCTAACCTTAAGATATTCATTTTTCGGTCAGAACCAACCCAGATTGAGGCAAAAACGTCGACGCAATGCCAAAATTATCAATATTTGTGTAATGTAATGATAAGTGTATTGATATCAGTACCAAAAAAAGTTTCAAATGTTCTGACTACAACTTCGAACATGTACCCTTGGTGGAAAATTCTGTTAAACGGAAGAGTGAGATTCAATGGATCATTTTAAGATTCAATGGATCATCTTTTGTGGAAACACTGTGAATTGTAAACAACTTAGTAAAGGCCAAAGACATGTCCCCGTGTAAGCAGATAATAAATTTAGTTAATTTTCTTCTCCACAATTGGCGATAAATTCTATAGACAGGTAATTGTAGTAGGATTTTTATAGCACCAACGGTGCTTCTTTAATGAAGACGTATACATATACTTTTACTGTTATGAATCCCAGGCAAACTCCACAAAAATGCTTCCAATTTGATTGTATAGATAAAATTAAAGTACTTAACGCACTATTGACTATATATTTGCAGTAAATACCCCCGACCAAATACGCCACTGTCAATTATTCTAGAGAATCATTAAAGGGAGAAAATGGTATAATCAACTGACTTATATTAAAGCTAATCAAGACAGCACTGATAATACGGAAAAGCGTCGTTACATTTTACACCTAGTAGTTGTCCCTACCTTTGGATTGGGCTGACTATTTCATTTTTTTTATTTGAGTACTTCTTTATTACCTTTGGTTCTCGGACTTTCAATAACCTGGCTATCATGCCATTGATGAGTTATTACTCCTTTATAGTACATATATCATATCAAAATTTACCGTATTTATTCAACATTTGAAAAGTTGTATTTTAAAAACGTAAACGTCCCTGCTGTTATACCAGAGGATCACAAGGGTATTCGCCAGCCCAGTTGTCAGACTTGTCTTACAAAAAAATATCAAATAAAGTTTTAGAGAAATTTGCTGAATTTGTTTAAATGAAAAAGCACTGAAAATACGGAAAAGCTTCGAAAAGCATTGCACCTAGTAGTTGTCTCTAGCATTGAATATGGCTTCCTTTTTCCATTGTTTTTTTTTTCTTTTTTATTTGAATCATCCTTTTCTGCGTTTAGACTTCCTGTGTTTTGGTTCTCATGCCACTGAGAGGTTACTTCTTGAAATGGACATATAACATATCAAAATCCATCCTTTTGAACGATTTGAAGAAAATAAGGAAATGTATTAGTAATAGTTTACAAAAGGTATTAGACAGACTATATTTTTATCATATGGGTACAAAAAACACTTTTATGTACAGTCGAATTTAGATAAGCTTGTTACGTTTGACAATTTTACAATTAGCGCCAATTAAGCTCCAGTTATGATTGATGTTTCAGAAATACACCGCATGATTCCACATATTTGTATTTGTGTCAGTTTTCTGTATTTCTATTATAACCTTGTTCAAGTTGGAAAGCTGTTGCTTTTTTATGATTAAAATGAATCGCAACAAATGATTAATTTTATTGGCACTTAAATGCAATAATTCTATTATTCCTTCTGTTATAATTAAACATAATTATCTCTGTTAATGTCGATTAGGTTTTAAAGTATTCGATTTTTTTCTGTTGTTGCTTTTTGATTTCCGAATGTAACGATCACTTAAACGACTATTCAAATTCCTATTGTTTTAGTTCCGTATCGGCCCGTAGACTTCCGTTCAGTAAAAAAGATATTTACATCATCACTGAGTGGATGTCCGCTGCTGGTGGTTTGTTACTCCCGAAGCTACGCCGGTTTTGGCATGACATCAGTTTATATTGGTAATGCATGGATCCCCCTGTTGCAAACTCATTTAATTTGATAAAGATTTAAGTGTTTCTTATTGGTCAATGTTTGTTATATTTGAGAAGTCTTACATTTTGTTCTTGTGTGGCGTTTTATAGTTTGCTTCATGGCGTGTGTATCTATTGTTTAGTGGTGTGCATGTTAGGTTATTAGTAATCTGAACGTTGTGGAAAAGTTGTCTCATTGATAATCAGACCATAGCTCCTATATCTCATTGATACTCGTATCACACCTCCTATATCTCATTGATAATCATAATATTCATATCACAGCATCTTTGTCACATTGGAAAATATATCACGGATCCTTTTCGTATAATAATTAGCTGATCCATTTCGAGAATATTTGTTTTCTTTCTCTATTTGTTGACTTTCTGTTATTGCCCTTTGCCAGTACTGATGAAGTTGATGTTCCCCATCTTACCTGTACTAGTTAAATTGATGATAGAAGCTGATATCCAGGTTTGTTGTTTTCCTCTTACCTGTATTAATGAAGTTGATGATAGAAGCCGATATCCAAGTTTGTTACTTTCCCATCTTACCTGTACCAATGAAGTTGATGATAGAAGCCGATATCCAGGTTTGTTGTTTCCCCCTCTTACCTGTGCTATGGAAAGTGATGATAAAAGCCGATATCCAGGTTTGTTGTTTTCCCCATTACCTGAACTTATGAAGTTGATGATAAAAGCAGATGTCCAGGTTTGTTGATTTCCCCTATTACCTGTACTTATGAAGTTGATGATAGAAGCCAATATCCAGGTTTGTTGTTATCCCCTTACCTGTACTATTGAAGTTGATGATAGAAGCCGATATCCAGGTTTGTTGTTTCTCCCATTACCTGTACTAGTGAAGTTGGTGATAGAAGCCGATATCAAGGTCTAACTTTAATAACTACAGTATTTGACCAGTATTTGCATAACTTTAGTGCCTGTAATAGTCCAATAAAAATCTAACTGGTTACTCATACAGAGGGAATCGACGACAGCGCTTTCACTGATCTTGTCGGAACTGACCATATGAGCTTCAGTAGTTTTTAATTAAAGTAAATTCTTATCTGTAAGAATTCAAATTATATGGCTGATATTACAGGTACAAACAGTCTTTCTTCCTCGCTAATCTTTTATAAAATTTTATAAAAAGAAATGGAATGAAATTATTTTACTCAAGTACTTTTTCAAGTTAATTAATGTAGCATTTAATCATTATCTTTTTAGGATGGAGCAAGAACTAAGTGAGTAAAACTACTGATCAACTGAATCAACAAATATGAGACCAGCAGTGATTGCCAGTGTGGCAAGGAACCGGAAGCGAGGAGAGGGTGTAAAGCGAATACGGTTGATGTCACCCCAGTTCTCAGGGAGACGATTTATTGTTATGATATTTGTTGGAACTTTAATATTTGCACCTGGTGTAGCACTGACAATATTAGGAATTAGTAATGATAAGGAAATATCAACTCTCTCCCCTGCACATGGAGTGTACGTAATGTATTGTTACAGAATAGTTATTAAATGTAAAAGGTTTATATGCTGTCTAATGTTACAGGTCCGGAAGTGCAGTTATTTGCTTCAAATGTATAATTTCATCATGCCTACTTTTGGCGTTTGAATTCAATTGTGATAAACTACTTTTTTATAAAGAGGGATACTTAAATAATATAAATTAAAAAAAAACCATACGAATAGCGAAGACTGCTTCGCCGCAAGCTTTATCGCCAATATGTTTAAATTATTTTAAACACCTACGGTTTGAAACATAAAATCTAAAACAAAATTGTATTTTGGGGGTTGTTGCCGTTGCTGACGGAATGTTACTCTTGAAACATTACCATTAAAGAAGTACCGATATGACACATACTTTCTGCTGATGCTTTGATACTTTTAAATTGGATGTCGCTGTATCAATTCTTATTAAGGTTGTACTTATTTGGCATATGAATATCGGATATATTGGGTACTCTTTAAAATTAGAATTTATTTATAGCATTTCATGTTGTTTTAGCCCTACTTACTATTTGAAGATTTAAACAGAGACTGGTTTAATTGTTTAAATGCCATACAAATAGCCTATTGTGGTGGAAAAGTAGTTCATTATTTTGTACTTTTTATTTGGAAATACTTGTGGATTGTTTTATTAAGTGTTAGGACCGGTTGCATGATGACTTGAATACTTATAGACAAAAGTTATAGACTGGCGTTATTTGGAGTTGGAATATGTATACTGAATGATTAAAATTCTACTGTCATTTTGGTGGGTGGCTGTCTCATGGACAATCATGCCACATCTCCCAATTTTATATTAAACTTGTAGACAAAAGTTAAAGACTGGCGTTATATGGAGTTGGAGTATGTAAACTGAATGATTTATACTTGTAGACAAAAGTTATAGACTGGTGGCAGTGGAATTGGAATATTTATATTGTAAAAAGTTATAATTTTAGACTAAAGTTATAGACTGGAGGCATGTGGATTTGGAACTTTGTATATTATAAAAAATTATAATTGTAGACTAAAGATATAGACTGGAGGCAGGTGGAGTTAGAACTTTGTTTACTAAATGAATTATACTTGTAGACTAAAGTTATATGAATGGCGGCAGTGGAGTTGGAATATGTATATTGTAAAAAAATTATAATTTTAGACTAAAGAGATAGACTGGTGGCATGTGGAGTTGGAACTATGTTTACTGAATAATATATACTTGTAGACTAAAGTTATCGACTGACGGCATAGGGAGTTGGAATACGTATAATGTAATGATTTATACTTGTAGACTAAAGTTATACACTGGCGGCATGTGGAATTGGAATATGTATGTTGTAAAGATTTATACTTGTAGACTAAAGTTATAGGAATGGCGGCATGTGGAGTATGTATATTGTAAAAAATTATAATTGTAGACTAAAGTTATAGGACTGGCGGCATTTGGAATTGGAACTATGTTTACTGAATGATATTTACTTGTATAGGGAGTTGGAATACGTATATTGTAATGATTTATACTTGTAGGCTACTTGTGGAGTATGTATAATGTAATGATTTATACTTCTAGACTAAAGTTAGAGACGGGCGGCATTTAGAGTTAGAGTATGTATATTATAATGATATCACTATGTTTTATACTTGTAGACTATATAAAGTTATAGGACCGGCGGCATGTGGAGTTGGAGTATGTATATTGATAGCAGCAGTCATGTATTATTTTTGCTATGGTTTATCAGATACAACACGATCCCGTCATCAGTCGGTAAGACGTATTCTCAAATTTACATTACATGGATGTCTAAACTTTTCAATTATTTCAGTAAACCAAGCGGTTTCAAACGCTCCAAAGACTTTAGTCCATCAAATAGAAGCCTCGTTAACAACTTGTTATGAATAAAACATTGATAATTTTAGTAAACTTTTAGTTGATCAATACTGCTAATTTCTGCTTCTTAAAAATACATCCGTAAAAATGATAAATCTTTAGTGATAATGCATTAAATGTCTGGTTTCGTCATAAAACTGAAAAGCGTTTTACTCCCCAGTGTATATTTCTGATTACAAATGTAAACAAACAAACAATTTTGATATAATAATTTATTTTTTGTGAAATATATTGAACCAGTTTTGAACACTTATAGAAATAACATTTTTACACAAACTGGTTAAATTTGAACGTTTGTCATATTTTACTTTTAATGGATTTCTACAGAATTTTACGTAAAACGTCAGTTGACGAGCCAGCCATGCGAAATTCTGACCATCAACAGAGTCCATTAACTAGATCCTTATGATATGACAGTTTACATGTTTACCGTGTTAATTATCCCCCTTTCCATACGAGACTAAGAAAATTATCATTTAAGCAAAGGCTTTCATTTGATTTGCAAATAGACTTATCTGATAATATTTTAAGTGAATATCAATATAGACAACAATAAATCCCGAGAGAAATATATTTTTCCTTTGAAAAATGGGACTTCGGTGTTGCTCTACTTATTTCCTTTCTTGTTTATTTTAGTTTAAAACTTAACTGTAAGTCTGTCTGTGAATCAGACAATATCAGTAAATTAGAACATGATCAGAGTTATACACATTTAAAAACAGGGCATATTGTTATAATTAAAAAACATAAAGGTTTTCAAATTTTATCTTGGTAAAAAGCATTTTACATTTCATTCCGTAATTGAGAAAAAAACATTATATGAAATGTAATGTAAAAGGTCCAATCTATTCACTATCACCAAGTTCACTATCTTTGTATAGGGAAAAAATTCGGGTTACCAAAGTCATAAACAAAATATGAATTTTTTAACAGATTTTACATGAAAATGCATAAGCATAAAACATCACATTGGTCGTAATCTTCAGACTTGTGACTTTCTACTAAATAAATGATTAAAAACACCAGACATTAATCTTCTTGAACTGCAATGACAAAAGCATCGAAAGATTTAATAAATATATAACTAAAGCTTAAACAGTAAAGGCATTGAACCTACAAAAAGACACAAATGGATAGGTATAAGCAGTTTTTTGAATTGGATATATTATTGTTCGTTTCAATGAGTCTCTCATATTTTGGATACTATCTTACCGGCAACAGAATTAATGTTCGAAGTATCACGTTGTTTGTCCAGTGGTTATGTGAAAATTGCTGATTTCTGTGAAAAATTTAAGTTCCGACGACGTCTAAATTCTTGCATTTCTGGTACTTCAAAGCATATTTTTTCTAACATTACTTATAAATATATGTCAATAGATATAAAATCTATCAAAATATTTGACATTTATAAAATTCACAAATCCTACGAGCAATAATTGTTATAATGGAAAACGACAAAATTTCCCAATTTTCCATATGAGTGGTGAAAAACTGAGAATATGTATAAAAATTTCGAAATATATAAAAGTTACTGAAATATATCTCTGTTGTGTTTTATAAGAAATTATGAAGATTCCCCCAAGGGATTTCTAAATTTAATAGAAAGTGAGAGACTCAGCTCAGTGAAACATACTTTAGTATGTACATTTTTATAGGCTTTATAGGTCTTTAAAATTCCACCTTATAATAGAAAACAATACGGTAAGTGAATATTTAGACAGGACTTTATAGGCCATCTTAGCACAATTGTCACTTTGTTATAAAGTTGCACATACGAATTATAAAAATAGGAGATATGGCATGATTGTCAATGAGACAGCCATCCAGCAACTAAAAGTCGAATTTAAAGTTCTGCAGGTCCCCTTGCGGATTACAACAATGAACCATCAAACATACGAAGTTTAATTAAGCGGTTTTGTTGTTGGTTCTTTGCAACAAATGTTTTCATTTGATTTGTTTGTTTGTTTTGTTTTTGTTTGTTTTTTTTTTTTTTTTTTGGGTGATAAATTGGGTCAAACTTTACAACATCAAGAAAATTCGCTCTTCAATTGAATGAACTATCATTGGATGAAATTTACTGAAAATGTACACAGAATAAAAGTAGATAAGTACAATTACTTAACTGTGGATGGTTTTAGAAATGCTAAATGCCTTTTATTTGACTTGCCTGTTCATAGCATATAATTAAAATATAAAACAAATTGTTGCACTAATCAATGAAGCAGATTTGAATTATCACGCTGGGCTGACATATTTATAAAGCTATGAGTTATTCCAGGCCTACGAATACCTACATCAAAATACTTCTTAACTCGCCCACGAAGGCCACGTAACCTATTAACAGTCCCAAACATACGCGTTGAACTCTTTAACAGAAATAGTATGAACGAAAAATATTTTCCATCAAAATAAATGAATAAATGTTTTTAGCTCTGCACTATACTTTAAAGAAGTACCATTAAAACCAATCTTTTTTGGTTTATGGCGTCTTTAATATAACCCATAATAAACATATATATATTTCTATAGGTGTATTTTTTATCATACGGTAGAGTTAAGCCTTTTAGCTTTTTTGCGGTGTCAAAAACATTGTTTAAGATGATTCTTCAATAAGATTCATATTAAAAGATATAAATAAATCTCATTTGTATCAATTGTTTAAGTGACATTCTGTTATATTTTTCTCATGTTTCTTGTCAAAATTTCCGTACATTACAGTGTCAACAAACTTTCTCTTTACGTTGTTTTCATTCAACGCACTCGAGTCCGAGCGTTTCAACCCCTTGTAAAAGGACATGCCTACCAAACTTGTGAAACTCATTGAACAATTCTAAATATCTTCGACTTATGATTTCTTTGTTAATTTAGGAGATATAATCAGGTAAAGACACAACGGTAATAACAGGCATTATCTACGAGTCATTTTTAAGAGTCAAAATTGTACGATAATTGGCAAGTGAGAATACTAGTTAACATCAAAGCATTAACAACAAGTACATATCTTAAATAAAATACATCTATGGAGAGGAAATATGGAAAGAAATACATTTTCTCTGATTTTCATTTGTCAAAATTTTCCATCTCTAAACGGCCAATAATGATAAAATGTACCAACAACGTTTGATGATGGAAAGCCAAGGTAAACATGCATAGTAAAGATCTTCTTACACGTCTTTCATCTCACCAAACATGGTGGTACAACCGTGTTGAACAAAAATTACATAACAGGTATGCTTCAGGATTGATATCTAATATTTCTCTGATGTACGGCTCAAAATATGAAGCATATTTAATGGCTATTAACAGTAACATAGTGATAATGTCTTCTGTGTCAACGGTTTCTTATTACTACTGATTCGCAATAGCATTATATAGCATTTAACACAGATTTACAGAATTGATTACCACCCATTCATTGCAATTGTTTAATTCAGTAACATGGGCTCTAAGGCTCATATGAGGTCCAAACTTTGGGAAAGTATTAGAATATTTAATGAATTGCAAAAAATCCTCTTTTGCTTGATGCATGAGATAAGATGCATAAAGCTGAATAAATATTCCCATTTGTAAAAAAGGTTATGTTTTTTACAATCTTACATTATATCGTTTATTCTAAAGAAAAAAAAAACCACTGGGTCGATGTCTCTGCTGGTGGAACGAGTGTCCCCGAGGGTATTCACCAGCCAAATTGTCATACTTCTCTCAATGAAATTAATCAAACAATGTTTTACAGAAATATGCTGCATTTGTTAAAATTCTAAAGCACTGAAAATTCGAAAACGTATTAAAAAAGAATCTCATTAGAGGCTTTATGATACAATGATAACATGGATCAGAATAAATAAAACTTAGAAATCAATTAAGGAAAAAACTAACAATCATCTGAGTGAAACACTAAGCAATTATTTGAAGGAAATACTTAGCAATCACCTGAAAGAAATTCGTACCAATCACCTGACGGAAATACTTAGAAATCACCTGATGGAAAAACTTAACTATCACCTGAACAATTTGCGGTCTTGTTATTTGGTTAATAAAATACCTTGTTAAATGTTCTTGGAACGATCGTCTTGTCTATCCTCGCAAAAGGATATTATTTGTCAGTACCAACTCAACAAATCTTTTCAATTTTACACAGAATTATTTTAATCTTTTACAGGCCATGGAATATGTTCTAGTCGCCATAGCAGTGAGCAGGCAGAATCTGCAGGTATTTCTGTATTTTGTGAATAAATTTCCGTCTTTTCGATTGTGTTTTGGTGTTTGGTAATCACCTGAAGGCTAAATCACTTGAATTATTTATAAGAAAATACAGTTAGGGTTGGTTGAGAAAGGTAACTACAAAAAGAAATGACTATGACTGATCTTTTTAATAGAAAAGTATCGTCCATATGTTTCCCCGTGCTTGAGTGCTTGCGCCATATGCTCTTATTTATTTTCGGATACTGGAATGTATTAGAAAAGTTAAGTTAACGTCTTTCCAACATTGTAATTTATAAAATTCTCTAATTGTTATCTTTAAATTTTGCTTATCGACTAAACGTCCTGAATTGTATATTTCATGTGGTCGACGAATGGAACTATAAATTGAAAAATTGGCTAGTGAATATTTGTTTTGTATGTAAGCTGTGGATTTGTCTTTCTAGCAAATATTCCTTATGTTTTCATTTTTTGCTCTTGTGCTGTGTCGAAAACGTAGTAGAAAATTCCCTGTGTTATTTACTTATTTTCGGGTTCTAGAATGTAAGTTAGGAAGATACAATTTACATCGTTCCAACATTGTCATTTGTAAACTTCTCTGATCTTAATATTCATAGTTGGCTTATCGACTTTTTTTATTACGTTATGAACTGTATATTTCATATGGTCGATCTTACTGTTTTGGACCGCAGCGTATTTGATAAAAGTAAATCCAAAACAGCGTTTTACACACAGACAAATTTAGCTTTTGAATAGTTGTTTTCGGTGTCAATAATGACTATTTGGAATATTTTCTATATTCTTCTTTTAAGGAGGTAGACTCATGTTAAGGGACATAACTCTTATAAATCTTAAGTACGTTTGTGTTAACCATTTCTATAAATCCAATGAAAGCATCTTAATAACACAGATTAATTTTGATCTGTTTCTGTTGAATGCTTAAAGAGCTCTTCA
>JARWCS010197795.1:0-13948 GCA_034783895.1 Geukensia demissa | reverse complement strand
AATATAAAAACAGAAACGCACATATAATTAAATATAGCGCGAAAATCATACTCCACAAAAGCCTGACATAGAGTATAGGCTTATTCGCTCAGTGAAAATTATTTGAAATGGTCAACCAAAGCAATTGGCTTTAGGTGACAGCACAAATAAATCAAATGTTGTTTTGTATTTATTTTTCCCTTGAGTGAGATGTCATAATATTTTCTCCATACACTTCGATATATGTTCTGCAAACGTAATTAGTCACTCCAGAAAGATTAAACAATAGGTCGGAGTTAATTTCTGAAATCATCACTAAAGAACTAATTAAAATACGGTTTACGAGGCCTATAACTTACTCTGTCAAAGAAAGTATATTTAATTGAAAATTACATTGACATATAAAGAAAAAACATAAGTCCATTTTTTTCCTGTAATAAGGTCTCAAGATACTATACTAAATAAATTCCCAGAAAACTAGCAGTTGGACAGTGCCTTCAAATTGTGCTTGTTATTGTTGTTGTTTTTTTAGGGGGGGGTAAATGTTTCATAAATTTTCTGCAAAAATTCAAGTAGAAGATTATTCACAGTCGAAACAAAGGGGTATTACCACGTTTTCTCTGTTTTTGTTTTACTATTAATGCAACGACTGAGAATGTTTAAGTATCTTGTAATGGAGCTTAAATTTTAATACCAAACAAACCAAACCAAAACATACCGAATTCTTGTGTTGAGAGTTGAAAATGGGTTTAGGTCTTTAAACCTTGGGTTTATGACCAGGTTCAGTTAATTAACGGTTTTTTAATTATTATGAGGCAATATAACAAAAGAATACATGTTAAAATAAACCAACATCATAAAACTGCTTTTAATTGTGAGTGCCCTTCATGCTCAACCCTTCAAAAGATAGGAAATACTAGTCAATTGTGTGAAAATAGGCTTCAATGGGAATGCTAATGCATGAATAATGTCTTTAACTAGTATAGTCAGTGTAGTGTTGTGTGTTTTATGTTTGTCTTCCGTTTCATTTTTTTCCATGGTCTTGTCTGTCTTCTGACTTAATGATTTCTGCCCCTTTGGTATCTTCGAATTCCTTTCATAGAAGAGTCGTACTGTTTTTGTCGAGCATATTTACATTGTTTTATCTTTTTGGAAATATAAATATTATATACAAATTTTTGTACAATTGTAAAAATTAATGGTTGTTTGTTTTGACTTCAATGTTTAGGCAGTTTGCCTTTTGTGCAATGAATACCTCAATCAAATCTAAATTTATAACGCATTTCAAGGCGTAAAAATTGCTGAGACGAAAATAAGATTTTATAAAATCTAAGAATAGTTACCAATCTTGCAATCTTTTTAAATGAAACATGCAATCTATACAATAGGCTTTCATTTATTTATGTCAATCATATTGTGTACTAGTTTAGCTGAAAATATAATTGACATCTGTATCACATTGTGTATTCAATAAAGTAATGCGTAAAAAAATTATCACTCAAAACTTTTATAAAATTTGTCAGTTTTATTTTCCATTTCTTTTTCCAATTTTTTATTATCATTGATTCTGATGATAGAAACTCAGAAATGAGAACAAAACAGTAACTATTGATAATGTACTTGGCCTTGATAAACTAATCAATTGTCTGCTTCCCCCAGGGGGATTATGTGTCGCAGTTGATTCGATACCCTCGTGTCTGTTCAAAATATCGGGTCTTTCTGAAAAGAGAATAACTACAATAAGGATAAGTCCAATCAAGTTTGAAATCGTCTCTCCTTAGATTTTACGGTCATGAATTGATTGATCCATATGGTAACAGTGTATCTCAACTAGCGTTTGACCTGATACCGGTAATTCAACAATGAGCTGACCTCTTCACGGATTGACGTTGACACGGATAAGTGTGTACAGGACAGGAAATGCACACCCTTCCGGAGCATGTGATCCCAGTCCTGTTTTTGTAAAGGGGTTCGTGGAGTCCAATCCGTTGTTCTTTTTTCGTTGTCTTTTGGTTTGTCTCTTTGAACTTTAATATTCATATTTACACCATGCCGCGAAAAAGGGGGATATCGTAGCGCAATACTTTTAAGTAATTGTTTCGTGCCCCTCAAAAATCTGTTTCTGCAATACTGCCTCTGAACCATCAGCATACGGAAACAACTCCACTTTAATATCTAGAAGGAAATACAACATGTGATTTAATATATATCAGAGGATACAGTACTCTCTAATATAGCCTCTTCCGCTTACTTGAAAACTCGTTTCAACTTATAAGTTATTTGATTTCAGTAAACTCTCTTCTTTTTTGGAATTATGGTTCATAGCTTAAACACCTTTGATTGAGATTATTTGTCGTCATTATTTCATTTATAGTAGGTTTTATGATATTATTAGCATATAATAAAAAGGCGTGCTAATGAATTTCAGATTTGATAATTAGATATGAGGATTTTTTATTCACAGTTGATATAAAACCTAACAGTAGTATATTTGCTAATTAACAAATGTCTGTGTTGGCTATAAGTCTACACAAAAACTTGATAATTTTACTTGTTGACAACCTTTATTATTGCCTAATGATTTACAATTAACAAATCCATTACACTGAAATAACTATATTTCTGTCGCCATGACGGAATAAAGTTAATTCATCTGATTTCTCATATATATTTTTCGTTAATTCTTATTTGTTCCTCATTGCCCACTATATACGATATTCACTGAAACTGCAATCATTCAATAAACGTTTCGTAAATATTTCAACAAAATACGCTCAAGGTAAAGAATTATGATCATTTACACTATGCATTTGTTGTGGGGAAACCAGATTCAGATGTTAAAATGATGGTAACTAGTTAAAATAGCAAACAAAGGCTTTACATAAAACTACCTTAATACTGAAGTTTTGAACAACCAAGCTCTGTAATTAGAAGCAGTTTGGACCCATTCTGGACATTCTTACAGAATTTACCAACATTTAAGGACAACGGACTCGTATATAACCCATATAAACCTAAAAGGGTATATGTATAAACTTCAGTCAGGAAATTATGTTTGGTTCTGAAGGTACTTTCAGTTAAAATTTTGTTGCAAAAGGTATAGAATGCACAAAAAACACTGAAAAGAGCATTCAAATGCAATGTTGAAAAGAAATTCTCGTTGAATTCCTATATTAATCTTATGATTGAGATAACTTAACACTAGGTGCAATAGATTGATCATTTCTCAGCATTTGAATCATCTTGTAACTTTTCGAAATTTGACCCAGGAAGTGAAATAGAAAGAATTCGAATATACGAAAGAAGCAGACAGAAATCGTTAAATCAGAAAACAGACAAGACTGAGTAGATTTTATATGATAATAATTTATTAATATTAACTTTATGCTGTCATTGAATGTCGACCTGTTTTAATACAAAATGTTTTCAACTAAATGAAATATTGGCGTCACCACAAGAATTATTTGTGAAGAAATAAAAAAATGCAGCAATTTTAAACCCCCTTTTACTAGCTCTAACCTCCTTAACTGTCTAAAATAAACATTGATCTGTAAAAATGGAAAGTTAATAATATTTTAGACTATATAAAATAAAAATATTGTGCATTCTATTGCATGCACTGAAAGTTAAAAATGGGAAAGTAAAGGTTAAATTATTTGCTTTTTACAAAGTAGGTACATTAAGACCCTTATTTGGCCTAATTTAAGATTTAATGACACAACAATAAGTTGATATGAAAATGTTGTATAATAACCGTCTTTTTAAAAATTCATACTTAAACTCATATAATTTTCATGATTTTGACAAAACAACAGTTCACATTTGACTATTTCAACAAGAATGTAACATTTTCTGTTAAAAATTATCAACTATTTTGGGATGTTTTGTTAAAAATAGGTATGTCCGCACAAAAAACAACACAAAGATATTTTAACTTAACATTTGTACTTCATAGACCTTTAATTGTGCAAAGTTTGGTTGTGATGTTTTTGTGCGATCTATATCAAAATCAACAAAATTATATCAAATTTCGTGTCAAATTAAGTAATTTCGGAGTATTTTCACATTAAAGAAATTTCGATGTGTCATGTGACCGTTGTACAACCAATTAAACTAAAACAACTATTAGGTTTTCTTTCAATAGGCATTTTAATGCAAACAATATAAATAATATTTTTACACTTTTCACTTTTCAGCGAAATTGTTTGGACAAAAACGCGGCTAAACGACCCTTGTCCTTCTGTAAAGGGATGTCGTCATTTCTTGATTTCTTTTCTGATATCTTTAATGCAAAATATTTTATTTTTATCATTGCTGAACTGAAAATGTACCAGGCTTTTCAAAAATTCTTTTTATTCATTTTTGACTATATTAGAACCCTTTTCACGGCCATAAAACCTGAAAATGCAACTGAAAAACGAAAAGTTAACTTGTCTCAAGCTGCAATGATTATTATATAAAACACAAACCATTTGAATTTAGCCAATAAACACTTGAAATACCTAAAAGTAATTTAACTACTCGTCAAATTGAGATACCTAATAGCAATCTTTTTACATTCTGTTTGTAGTAAAAAGTTTTATTTTTATTACAAAAACCCTTAAAGTCTCGTTTATAATCTTGTGGCTAGAAAATTCCTCGGCCTTATACCAGCCCACCTATTTATGATTTATCGTTTGTCATAACTTGTTTAATATACTTGAAGTATTTGCAGATGTGGACTTTAAGTGTTACAAAAACACAAGCAAAATGAAGATATCTCTACAAAGAATGCATGCAGTTAGAAAATTATGGATTTAAGCACTTAAATCTGAAAATGCTTATCAAGAGACAGTATTATAAGGTTATTGGAGCTTGTGATTTGTTCTTTGGTTGGTTGTTTTCTAGTTAAGTTTTGAAAATTGCATCTTTAATTTTTTTTTTTGATTTTATAGTGTTCTTTGGACGAGCGATTGTGGGAATTGTCACTGATGCTTGATTTTGAAATACATTTTAGGACAAAAGCAAATTGTAAACAAGCCAGATTTTGATATTTTGTTATTATGAGAAAATTGGTGGTAATCGGTACTTTGATCTTTCTAGTATTTACAGTAAAACTTAAGACGTCGAGTCACAGACTGTGAAATATCTGCAATTACAAGCAGGTTCTCGGGTTTGATCTTAAGTTGTCGGTAAAAATAAAGGAATTTTTGACAGTTTTAAATGAAATTCTTCAATAAGTTTACCTCTTCTCGAAGTGACGTTAACCCGGATTAGAGATAAAGGATTCCACGACGGGTGCTGCGTAGGACAAGGATACTTGCCCTTCCGGAGCAACTGATTCCACTCCTGTTATTTAAAGGAGTTCGTGGAATCCAAGCCTGTTTTCTTTTTGTTTTTTATTTTATCTTTTACAGTCAGGATTACTACCATATATGGAAAGAGGTCATGAAAGGTCAAATAGCTCTAAAACCCATAAAATTTGTCTGGGGAAAAATCTGATCATGGAATATAAAGGCAATTAAGGTTTGAATATAATCCCAAAGTCTCATCAGGTTTCTATGCTCAGATTTTTTCCAGCAGCCAAATGAAGTTTTCCATCCTTAAACAAAAGAATTCATCATTTTTGCAAAATATGTTAAATTATTTTGCAAAATTGTTTAATAAATTTAGCCGATGGTTAGAATTTGTCTAAAAATGAAAATTTAAACTTTCTAAATTTTTAGTTTTATAAATATATACAAATTTAAGAAACTATTCCTTTTTGGTAATGTTCTTGACTGTTTTAGTTTGTTTCAAATTTGTCTTGTCTCTTTGGACTATGCACATTTAAACTCTCAGAAGAGCATTCTACGCTGGACTTGTATCATAGCTCGCGTCGTTATTCCTTAGTTATTCATATAATTTCTTTGTTCTTTTTACAGCCTAATCAGAGCAGAGAGTGAAGAAAGTGATTTAATAGAACCAGACAATGTTTATGAAGATAAACGTTTTATTGACCGGATTGGGAATGGACTATTAAAACGATATAATAGTGATTATTCACTTGATGACAACTTCACAGAAGACCGAATAGGAACAGGATCAATTGAGAAACGGCCATTGGACAGAATCGGCATGGGATTGATAAAACGTAGCTCAGACGAAAATGATTCAGATCTAAGTAAGAGACCGTTTGATAAAGTTGGAATGGGCTTAGTGAAGCGCCCGTTCGACAGAGTTGGCATGGGCTTAGTAAAACGACCATTCGACCGAGTAGGAATGGGTTTAGTCAAAAGGCCATTCGACAGAGTAGGGATGGGTTTGGTGAAAAGACCGTTTGATAGAGTAGGTATGGGATTAGTCAAACGACCTTTCGACAGAGTTGGAATGGGATTGGTGAAGCGGCCTTTCGACAGAGTTGGAATGGGATTGGTGAAGCGGCCTTTCGACAGAGTTGGAATGGGATTGGTTAAACGTCCTTTCGATAAAGTTGGAATGGGCCTAGTGAAACGCCCGTTTGATAAAGTGGGAATGGGATTAGTGAAACGCAATTTAATAAAAATGGCCAATACAATACAACCTACAAGATAGGCTGTAGAATTCCAATTGGCTTAACGACAACTCTCGTTGATAATTTGCAGTTTTTAAAAATCAGTCATTTTTCTTCAACAATACAAAAACTTGAACATGAAGTTGATTATACAAAAAAGAACATTGTTTGAATATTTTTATAGATACAATTCTTAGATAAATCTTAGTGCTGTAATAACAATTATAAGCTATAACAGCTTTATATGGTTTTTAATTTGACATATTTATGTGTAAATCAATACAAATTTTAGGATTATATTATAACAAATCAAAAGAAAAGTTAGTTCATTTATTTCAGTTTTGTTTTACGACATAAGGTAGATAATAAGCTCATTATGATTATCAGTTACATATTGGGGCAGGTTTGCTCTTAATTATTATAGTTGCTTTTTTAAGGACATACCTAAGTAATAGCATATATGGTATCGTTCAACGTTGTCCGATCTAATGTATGCGAATATGTCTTAAACGAGCATATATGGAACTATATGTCCAGTACAAAACTGTGTGATTTGTTAATAGAAGACTTTTTATCCTGTTATTTTAATTATTCTAACAGGCATTGTCAATTGGAAATACACGAAAATTCGTTAATGTTATTAATTATTTTGTACAATAATTAAGTGTATTTGTTTGAATCTCAAGACTTTTTTCTTCATTTTTAATCAAAAGTGCCGAAATTATATGTATATGTTTAATAAAATGTTCTGAAATTAAATGAATTATTCTATCTTAAGACTGAGGTAATGTCAATATGTCCTGATACATTATTTTTACATATACTCTGTAGTAGGGCGACTTGAAAAATTCATTAGTGGTCAGAATGAAGTTAGGAGTAAGGGAAGATGCCGTTAGGTCCCGAATTGGTTTAGAAGTGAATCAGATAAAAAATTGTTTTCTTCACATAAAATGAAAATGAAAAGTAATTGGGTAAATGTCAAAGAGACTGCACTCCAACAACGAGATGGAGTTTATAAATATACAGGTCTCTCAAGGACTTCAACAAGGGTGTAATACCACACCCAGTGAAAATCTTTAAATCGCCCCAAATAAATAATCTTGTATACGCAAGTCAATAGTGTTCTTACATGAATATTGTCAAAAATGTACATGTAACAATACATTAAATATTAAACATTAAACATAAAAAGTGTTGTTTTTTTTTCATAAAAATTACATATTGTCCTTCGCGATATTTTGTCGAAATGTTCTCTGTAACAAAATATTTGAAAAAAATAAAAACAAATATCCGGTATATCACTGACGAATGCATGCATGTACTGACAGCATGCTAAGTGTAATCTCGATGATAAAGTATCAAGCTGCTTAAATTTCTTGTACATTTAAAATATGTTGTTGCTTGCCAACAGTCCTTTTCAGGACAACATGCAGGTTATGTATCCAAAAGAACTTGAAATAAAAGACGATAATCTAAATTTGTTCCTTGAAATAAAAGCAAATTTTGTTATTTTAATAAACATTTTCTTTATAAAAGATTTCAATTAAAATCAAAGCTAGATGTCAAACGATTGCTATCGTAGACATGTTCTTACTTCCTCACGAGTGTTCGATCCCCGGCCGGGTCAAACCAGAGACATTAAAATTGGTATTTGCTGCGTCTCCGCTAAGGACGCAGCATTTACGAGTAAGAGCAAAGACTGGTTGGCCCGGAGTAAGAATAATGTGTCTGGGTAAAGTGGTATGTCTTCCTGCGGAATGTTGTTTCGTTAGCTAGCACGTTAAAAATCCGACTCAGCGTGTCGGTCTAGTACACAGCAGGGTTCATTCATCATCATGATTCATTAATATACTCTTAGTTTTGCATTGTTATCCGAACCTCTGAAAACGTCTTGACGACTGCCCTTAGATGCTCTGATTTCAGAATTCTGTCCGACATCCCCACCCAGGAAGACTGCCACGACAGACCAATTTATTAGTTCAAAATTGGGTCCTATGGGAGATTCAATTAAGTCTTGAAATACAAAATTATCAATGTTAAATAAATATGGAAAATTAAGGTATGCTATATGTACATTTCAAGGAGTAACCTCTCATCAGTAGCCCTTAGAACCGAAACATAATGAATTGACAGATTAGTTGCAAACCACTTTGACAGAACATTCTGAACCAGTCTAAGATATATCTTAATTCAATTCAGGTTTTCATCAGTCTGGAGATGCCTTGATTCACAGGAAATACCTCGACTGAATCAATCCGGACAGTTTAGTTTCATTACAACCACCCCGACTGAACATTCTTATCAGTCTCGAGATGTGTTGATTCGCTGCAAACAATCATGAAACATGTGAAAGGTCTTTTAAAATTTATTACCAACCACCTCTACTGAACATTCTAAACCAATCTGGACAGGTCTTAATTGACTGTAAATCACCTTGACTGAACATTCTGATTCAGTCTGAACAGCTGCAAATCTCATCGACTGAACGTTCTAAATGCGTCTAGATTCATTACAAATTACCTCGACTGAGGGTTGTTATCAGTCTGGAGATGCAATTATTCACTACAAAAACCTCGACTGAATCAATCTGGAAAGAATTTGATTCATTACAAATCACCTCGGTTAACATTCTGAACCAGTTTTGTCAGGTCATCACCTCGCCTGAACGTTCTTAACCAGTCTGTGCAAGTCTTACTGCAAACAACCAAGACTGAATAGCCAGAAAAACATTCAGCGAAAAAAAAACTGGATGATTATTTTAAAACATTTAAAATCCCAAACTGCAATTTTGACTACTTCGACCAAATTGCATTTTGTGCCTTAGAACCCATTATATCTCAAAAACTGGAAATGCTTTAAAGTTTTTTTTTGGCATATTTTTCTGCTTTTCTGGCTCAAAATTATTTGTAAAAAACTCCCATAATCTGCGCAAAATAATTAAGTCCAGTGTAGAATACATATATGGGAGATCAAAAGTGCATACTCCAAAGAGACAAGACAAACTTGAAACAAACTAAAAGACAAAAAATTAAAAAAAAAAAAAAACAAAATGAACAAAGGCTTGGAATACACAAACTCCTTAGATCAGGTGTTTTGGAAGGGTAAGCATCCTCTTTTTTAAAAGCTCCAAATATTTTGTTATTGATTTTTTCGACCGCTTATATGTCGAAGATACTTTGTTTTGCTTATTTACATTTCATCAGGAGATCACTTATATTTAAAATCTTAAAAATCGTTATAAAATTTAAATCAACATAACAGATAATTTCAAATTCGTTGACAAATTTAAGCGACAATAACGAATTCAACACACGAATAATACAAATAAAACTACTTCATCAAAAAGTTGCAGTTTCCTCTTTATAAAGTAATTACAAAGTTAAAGTAGCAATAATGACCTCGTTATAATTCGTGAAAACAATTTTTAAATCAATCACTACTTAGATAAATCGCCAATAATTCGTTATAGAAAAAAAATCAACATTAAATTTTATGCATTTATTTGTTCTGCATCGTAAATGCGTTGCAGAATAACATGCATAAAATCTAAATATAAAGATAGATGATGTGGCATGATTGTACACGAGACAGCCATCCACCAAATGACAGTCGAATTTAAACATCTACAGGCCCCATTAAATACTCACTTCCAATGCACCCTTAAGATTCTATCAAATCTTTACCAACAACATACATGCTACGCACTCAAAATCGAAATTTCAACGGATACCAACTGTACTCATTTTTTCGCCAACATTTATTCGTGTGCGATCGGATCTTTGGAAAAAGGCAGAGAAGCTTACTCGATCTTTAAGTTTTCTCGTTACGCTGGATAATTCAAACTTTGGTGACCATGTTGATAGCATCTATCCCAATGATGTTGAATTAAACCCAATAGATACCTACCTGTATCTATATATTGTAATTAACAGTTGCTAAGACCATCATCGTTTGCCTGTTTCAGGATACAAAGTTTAAACAACTAATCAGTTTTAGATTCTTGAATAAAAATCCCTCATAATTGTAAAAGTTTAAAACTATTATTATCTCATTTTAAACACTACGACAAAAGTAGTAACTGGTTTTTCAACTATTTTCTTTATGTGTTGTGAAATCTTTAATATGCCTGCATACAATAGATATATTTTTCAGTTGTTACATAATTTCATACCTGATGTTTCCTTCCTTGGACTCCAATTGAAGCTATTAGAATAATCAATTAAGAAGATTTTACCGTCGTTATCACACATAAATAATTCAATTACAAATTCTTCGGGATTTCATTTTCTTTTGAAATTCTAATTACAAAATAAAATTGTTCATTTTGTAAAATAGTACAGATTTTTCGTATTAACAAGTTTTAAATTGATTTCTAGTATTGTTATTTGTTTTAACAAAAACCGATATAAATATCACCGCATTCTGATTTTATGGTTAGCAAGTAACAAACTTGTTACTCTTGCATTAAAAGCAACCACATTACCATTCAAATATTTCAGGAACAGGTAAAATGTTGATCAAGATAACATCCGGGAAATTCATTTCCAAACATGGCCCTAAAATGTTTTAAAATCGCCGTTAATGCAAAAACAGCCAAACCCTTCCTAAATTAAGCAAAACAACAATATACAAACAGACAGAAATAACTTAATCAAACCTAACCCGAAACTAAATTCTTCGAAGCCACCAATAGATCCACGATCGTTAAGGGTGCTCCTGTGAGAGCGCAAGGTGTTCCACGCCATCGTCGTCGTAGATTCAACAGATTTTCGACTATTCAAAAGATGGGTCATTATATATAAGTTTGTCTTAATAAAAACCGAAAGACTCCCAGCACTAAAAAAAAAAAGATTTATAAAATCCGGATCAGAAGAAAGGGTGACGGTTATAACATTTGCACATTTGAAGTTTCTTTTTTCAATTCTGTTTTTGGTGATATCCCAGTTTATACGTTATTTAATAACGAAAATCTAGACAGAGCTGTGTCGTTGACACAAAAATAGGACAATGTTGCTTTTGGTTGAAGTCATCACTCCAGAAATTTTACGGTTGGCACCACAATGTTGCCGGTCGGTATGGAATATCCGTTACACAGATGAAGACGGACCTTTTCCTGTGAAGTTGCGGAGTAAAAACAGGCTTTTCGTTTTTTTCCACCTTAAGGTTGTGGTCCCGTGAAACCTTCCCCTTTGCCCTGAAATGACTAAGAACGGATTGCAAATGGACAATGCGATGGTGTGTTTGAAGAGGAGAAACTGCTTATCCTTCCGGGCCAACCCAGGTTTATTGGTGGGGTCCGCAGTGTTCATAGTTTTGTGTTTGTTTTTAGTTTTATATGTATGTGTGTCATGCTCTGTCTTGCTTGTGTTCTCGCGATTGCCGTGTATGTCGACTTTCCCCTTTTGTCTGTCCCTTCGGTTTTCTTTCGCTTCCTCTTGAAATTGTTGCATAAACCATGAGATGCGTTTTCGGATTCATTATTTTTGGTTCGAGGGTTCAAAAGGGTCTGATTCTTATTCAGGGCATTTGATTTCAATTCCTTCTACATTTTAAGAGCTTTTATTTTTTAAAAGAATTGTTGCATAGTGCAGCTTGATGTGCAATAAGTTTTGATTGTGGCACAGGCGTCCAAACAGGAGACCTAAAAGTGTTTATTTCTTATTTCATGCATGTGACCTGAACTGGTCTATATTCTTTTTTCTTCTTCGTTTGAGTCTCGTTAAATAGGGATCTACATATAAAATAAACAGTAAGATCATCAACACTAAGATTGGTAAATTTTCTGAAATTCTCTGATATCAAATATTTATGAAAATGAACTGTATATATCTGATAGATTTCTTAATATGGCAGTTTCAACTTAAGTGAAATTTATTGAATACTCTCCATTTATTTATCAAAAAAAATACATGGATGGCCATTGTATATTTCTTGAATCTAGAGAACAATGACAATTACATGAAATGATTTCTACTTTTTGCAGTGAAATATTAAAAGCCCTTTGCACAATGTATCGGCTCCGCTCATATTTTGCAGGGTACGGGGATAGCTGATGTTATGACAGCAGTTGTATCTAGTTCACAAAATTTCATAATATATAAAATCCTTATGAACATTAGAATTTTCTTGTAGTACCAAATCTGGTTTCTGTGAAATTCCCGAGGGAAGTAACCTGTGTTTTGATTAATTATATGATGTTTA
Source organism: Geukensia demissa (assembly GCA_034783895.1). Lineage (NCBI taxonomy): Eukaryota > Metazoa > Mollusca > Bivalvia > Mytilida > Mytilidae > Geukensia > Geukensia demissa. The sequence continues at coordinate 1,257 of JARWCS010197795.1, read as the reverse complement.
AATGATATAATTTGATGTTTTCCAATGAGAAAATGTAGATGTAATAATTATATCAAATAAATAAAAAGTTACTATAGGACGACTATTTCCATATTGCTGAATTATACAAATTATCTTAAGCACATACAATACAGTAAACCGGCTGTTCTATAAAATCGTGATATCAACTTGAAAGTGTTTTTATGCCTATTCATTACTAAACTATTAAAATGTACTTCACGAACTTTTGAATTAATTTTTTCTATTTGATTTACTACCAATTAACACAAAAAACTAACTCATGAATACTAAGCGCGTAATTTGATCAAACTTGACAATTTTACAAATTGTGTTACCAAGCATCTATTAAACATGTAAGTGCTGAAAGCAAAACGTTTTCTTGAGCAAGGATTTATTTCAAGCTGATTTTTAAGTTTTTAGGTTGTAGCTTAAAGGTTTCTTCAAAGAACTGTATCGATTAGTTTCTTGCAACTTCATTCACAATTTCTTTATTCATTCAAAATATTGTTTTATTCCCTCAGCTAGAAAACTACATGTAATCTTAAATCAAAATATTACGTGGAAGGAATGTAGTTACTCTTCACACTCAACTCGTAAAATCTGAAAAGTAGTTTTGTCTGTCCCAGTGCTTATGGCAAAAGCTCAAGTATCTTAATTAAAAAGTAAATTTACGACTGGGTGGGAAAACAAAACTATAATTATGTTCTGAAAAAACACAGGCTTATTATTTTATATGATGCCCAAAGTAACACATTTTTTAAAATCAATTTTTTTTCACAGAAACAATTAAAGCAGTAGTCAACAATTTACAAGACGGCCATTGTTTGGTTGTCAAAATTTTTAACAATCATTCAAAAGGTCATTTATTCTTGAAAATACTATTGTCGAACTGAGAAATCGAGTTCTTTTGATAAAACCACTTAACCGTCATTTTCCAGAGTTTTGATCCAAATGCCCAAGTATATTTCAAAGTGTTTGTTTGCAAAAATCAGGACTGTTTCACAGACAATTAAAAATTTGAGATTATCACTAGATTCATATGGTATAAAAGTTAGCTACCGTTATTCGGTAAAAATATAACCACACAAGATTCTACTTTATGCATGCAGTCAAGCCAGACGAAAACTAAATGTAAACTAGATGCACTAGCTTTTTGTTAGTGTTCTATTAAATAATAATAATAATAATAATAACTTTATTTGCAGACAAAAGACCCATTAGAGTCATAGCAATACAATACAATAAACATATACAATA
>JARWCS010197577.1:0-13952 GCA_034783895.1 Geukensia demissa | reverse complement strand
AAGTCAAAGAAAACATGGGTTGTGCAAATGCCAATATAAAAATATATAGACAGGAAGTAGAAAATTTCATAACAAATGACATTTTATATATGTTTGTGTTATATAGATATATATTTTTCATACAAACCATACAAACTTACGTGTTGATTCTGCCAGTGCTTCCTCTACTTGAGCTAAATACTTCATTTCCTCTATATTGACAAATGATAATGCTGTGCCCTGGTTACCTCCCCTGGCAGTTCTAAAATATATTATGATATTTCTAGAAAATTTTGCAACTGTTCCTTGGAACCTGGTGTCTTGCCTGCTTTAGCTGTTGACAAAATATTTTGCATTTCCAATACAAATTTCATGTAAAATATCAATCAACAAACAATTTATGGAAAAGATTTCTTTAAATATTTTATATGATCAATATATTCTTTCTTTAAAATAAATTGTATTACATATTTCCCAAATCCTGAAAAATGAATTATTTCTTTTAAATTACTCTGTATGAATTTTTTACACAAGGAAGCTTCTAATCAAAATTTCGTGAGAAATCATGAAGATCTGACAAAGCAATTTCAATACATCATACCTGCCTACTCTGTGAATGTATGTTTCTACTGTGGTAGGGAAATCAAAGTTGACAACATTTGACACATTCTGAAAATCTATTCCCCTTGACACTCCATATTCTTTGTCTTTCCTGATTTGTCTAAAAAAAAAAGAACATATAATAACTTGAGGCATATATTACATGAATACTGTATCTTCCTTTCATATGACCACAAAAAAATTTGGTGCTATCATTGGTGTCTGTAGTATGGTTGGTTTCAGAATGATAACTTTTATTCCAGTAAACCAATTCTTTTTACATTGTGGGACATCAATTTGTGCTGCAAGATTAATGTTGGTATTGATTATAGATTATCTAGCCACAGTTTCTCTATGGAAGCAAAAGGGGTTTATCTTTTAATGTGTTATCTATTTCTTGTTGGATTTAAATTGTTTATTTCCCTTTGTATTCTCTCTGACTAAGCCAACTAAATAAGCCAAATGCACCATGACCCATGACTCATCTTCTAAGTTGATTGAGATATAAGGGGGCTTGAAAAATAGCAACACCCAAATAATGGAAACTTTTTATTTCCATAGTGATGGGTTTTTTTCCAAATGATTCCTTATGAAAAAGGCAACAAAAATTCACCAAGCATTTTCAAAGTATATACCAATTTTTCATCAATAGGAGCAAAGGGTTATTTCAGCGGTATGGCAACATTTTTTCTCGATTTCTTAAAGTTTTCAATATAAATGGGGTCAAAATGGACCAAAAATGCAATAAACTTTCTAGGACATTTTTATATCATTTGCAGTTTTGATATACAAGTGGTCAAAAACTAAAAATATCACATATTCAGGTATTTTTGTGTTTTTTGATTCTATTCTTATGGGGTTTCCTTGCAATAATATGCCAATGAATTTTCTCTAATTTTTACCACCTTTTACAGTCAAGAACACTACCAAAAAAAAGTCCCAAATTTGCATATACTTATAAATTTGAAAATTTAAAAGGTTCAAATTTTAATATTTGGACACTTTCTAAACATTGGTCAAGTTTATTGAACAATTTTTCAGAAGAATTCAACGTATTTTGCAAAAATTTTGAATTCTATCATTTAAGGTATAAAAACTTCATTTGGCTGCTGGAAAAAATCTGTGCATAGAAACTTGATGAGCCTTTGGGATTATATTCAAATATTCAATATCTTAAATTTCAATGCTCAGATGTTTACCTAGACAAATATTTAAAGTTTAAGGGCTATTTAACCTTTCATGACCTCTTACCATATATGGTAGTAATCCTGACTGTTTTAGATAAAAAGGGTTTAAAGATCCAACAAATTTTCGGGATATGGAAAATTCTAACCTAATACACGGATCATATTTTCATTGGCTTCCTTTAAATTTTAAGACAAAATGAGAAGTATTTCCAGATTACTGTGTCCAGCATAGTTCTCTGTTCAATAGTATCATAGTGTTCATTTTGCAACTTTCTCATGCTTTAGTTTCTTTATTGTTTGATGAGATCAGTTTCATCAGAATTAATACTCCACTGTTATACAGATCTTGTTTATACTCACTTATGTTTTTTCTTTGTGGATTCATGTGGATTGGTTTTAGGGTCCATTAGTAATGTTTCATCTGACGCAATAATGTAATCATACAGTCCATCATTATATTGTGTTACAATGTGGCACCTACAGAAGAAAACTCAAAGTAAATTTTACTTACATTTCTTTTCAGACTTGATTACAAATTTGAAACAAAATGGCTGACAAATTTTTGTCAAACAATTCTTCAATTATTGCTTTATAGCTACATGTAGGTTACAATATTTCTGGTAATTGGCTAAATCTGACCCTAAGATCAAGCCGAGGAGAAAACAAATATAGACGTGAGATTGGTTAATATTAGAACCCAAAATTTTCATTATAATATTTGTTGATAAACGGTTAATAGAAAATTTTTAGGTTCTGAGACAGGGATCCAATATTTTTTTTCAAAATTGGAAAAATGATAATCACAGGAATTGCTAATGCTAAACTGTTTTATTCTACAACAGATATATGCTATACTTAGTATTTTTCGCATTTTTTGTTATTTTTCCTTTGATCTTGTTTCCTAATTTTTTCAGTATCAAGGTCACCTGAACCTACTTGAATATATCAGGCAAGTAGTCAAATAACATTGACTACGAAGTTGCAGATGTTTTAAATGTATTGACTGTCATGACCAGTATATGTCAAGCAGATTGAATTAAACTTTCAGTAATTTGATTAAGTGACAGTGGTTAAAACAAGGGGCCAAAGAGCTCAATCTTTAGATAAATGGGTTTTAATAAAATACCGGACACAAAGCCCATTATATATTTCAAAAGAAGCACAATTACATGGAATAATTTAAATGTAATATATTGCAATAGAATAAAACTTTTGCACTCTGTAATATGGGTTTGGACAGTTGAGTATACTTTGCTGCGTGCAGGGATAGTGGTGGTTCTGACAGCACTTGCATCTTGTTTGTTTGGTTGGTGCTTTATGCAACTTTCACCAATATTTCAGTCATATTGCAGTGGTCAGTTTTATTGGTGAAGTTAGGGCATCCAGAGTGAATCTGTGACACTTGATAGATAACCGACAAACCTTATCTCATAGGCTATGAATAGAATGCATCATATTGTAGGGTTCAAACTCATGCAATGCATGTGATAGGCTACAGTGAACTGTAAAGGCAAGTTTTAACTACTCAGCCAACATCTCGGGCAAGATTCAAATCCTCTTACCTTGAACTAACAGGAAGTTCAGAATTTAACACACAGCTTTTTATACCAAACTGTTCCAGGAATAACTTTAATCTGTTGAACAATATAAATTATCTGTAAATGTAACATCATGCTTTCCTTTATAGGATATTACAATATCAGCTGTATCTCATATAATGGAAACTAACTTTCAAAAATAATTCAGTTTTAAAACTGAAACTTTTAAAAAGTTGAAAATCACTAGATTTTTAGGTATTGAGTGCAACAGTTAAATATTATAATAGGCCACAAAAAAAATATTTTATAGAAGAGTAATGCTTTAGACTAAAAATATTGTCCATGAAAACAGTTATCTACAAACTCATCACCCATAAATACAGTTATGTCCAAGTATCTATAAAAATGAAAAGATATGTGTTAAATATCAGAGACACTATACTCCAACCACAAGACAAATAGAGGGATTTTCCAAATCCAGAAGTCTTCACAAGGCCTTCAACAAGGGTGGAATACCACTCTTTGTGAAAAGCTCCAAATCGCCCCTAATAAAAAACATGTATATGTAAAATAATACCTGAATATCATCAAGAAAGTACATTTTAAAAACATGTAACACATAGACAAACCTGTAAACTTAAAAAAAACCTGAACTTCAAAACGCATCCACGTTATTAAGATAACATGGACTAAAACTGATTTATTTGTATTTAATTAGACAAAATTTGAATAATTATCAGTTATAACATAGATGATAAAACAGGCAGTAAAGCAAAATGCTCTAGATTTTTACATAGTACTACAATCAACTTTAAGACTGATACTTACTTATAACAACGATTTACATTATTTACAAACATAATGGACTTTCCCCGTACCAGTTTTAGCTTTAATAATGCATATATCAATGTAAATTTGTCTTCATCCTCACATCTACAACAAAATATGTATAATGCAGTTAATATGTTAAGTCAATAAACATAAAGTTTTGGTTTATATCAGACCAGGCAATGACTGGAATCTATCAAATAGACAAATATCAAAGGACAATGGTCGTTAAGGCCCATTTTGGCTCAAGGATTCGGCTAAAAAATGTAAATTGGCTAATATCTATTATTTTATATTTTTTTGTATTGAATAATGTCTATATTTTTAGTTTAATTTGTTCTACAATGGTCATATGACACATAGAAAATGCTTTCAATGTGAAAATACTAAGAAATTAATTAATTTGATGCAATATTTGATACTATTTGTCCATTTTAATATAGATCACACAAAAACATCACAACCAAACTTTGCACAATTAAAGATCTATCAAGTACAAATGTTTGGTTAAAATATCTTCGTGATGTTTTTGTGAGATCATATCTATTTTGGACAAAACACCTCAAAAAATTAAGTATTTTTTTTTTACAGAAAATGTTACAATCTTGTCAAAATGGACAAATATACCCTTTCATTTTGTCGAAATGGCGAAAAGTATACAAGAAAAAGTAATGAATTATTAAGAGACGATTATTAAACAGCATTTTCACAACAACTTATCATTGTGTCACAAAGTCTAAAATTTGGCCCAAATATGGGGCTTAACGTTCCTACTCCTTTGTCTTCTTCTTCATGTCAGTAACAGATGATGCATATAGACAATGTATATAGAACAAATGATTTATTGCAAATGCTTTTCTAACAAAGCAAGTGATAATTGTCAATGTAGGAAAAGAAATGTATTTTCTTTGAAATGTAAATATTTTTGATAAATATTTGAGAATGTATAGTTGATAAAAATAGTACCACATAATAAACTTTCTTAAATAAGCCAATTAAAAAAATCCTATATCCTCATCCCATCCCATCCAACTTTTTTTAAAGGTGTAGGTTCAGTACGGCCAGTTTTTGGCCTTAAAATAAAACAACATGTGAGCTAAGATTTATGTCATATTTAATTGACTCAATCGATTTTTTGTCAAAAAATATTCCTATCAATATGTTGCAGTAGATCAAACTTGGTCTAAAATAAATTTTGACAAATTTGTTAAAAATTGCATTATTTTATCAAGTTTTTGGCTCTGATAAAAGTGGCTGCATCTGATTTAAACTAAATTTTTCAATATGCTATGTATATTTGTTAGTTGCATCATATATGTAAATATCTGGAATGAACATTACTAATTTATACAAAACTATAAAATTCAACCAATATAGTGAAATTTTGAAAACATTTTGAATTTAGCCCATGTTGTTGATGTCACCAGTTAGTACATGTGCACTTAAATGCACAACCATGTTTGATTTTTTAAAAGCATCAATTGTACTGTTGGATGAGAATCTAGCAATTTTTTTACTATGACCTATAGAAGCAAAAGAAGTCTTGATAAGTGTAGAGATGGGTTTAAAAGATCAACTTTTTCATCAAATTTACTTATTTACTTCAAACTTTACAAGTGCACCAGTTTTCAACTAAAGTTTGATTATGGAAATACTCATCAAAAATGTTGGACAACTCTTTCAACTCTCATCTAATAATTGATCATGTTGATGGAGTCGTTGGATGAGGTGTTGACACGGTCAACTTGAGTTGAAAACGTGTGCACAGCAAAAGTCTCAAGGGATATATCTAGTTGGATGAAAATTTTTTTAATGTAATCCAACCTTGAAACATTTCAGCATTGCTCATAAGATTCACTAAAGCTTACTATATATATCTCTTACTTTATATGATACTGTGTCAGCTGTGAAGATTCTGGTAATTGGGATTCTTCTAATTTTAAAATAACCTGTCATCGATTAAAAATAATGTTAAAAAGTGTTTTCCTCACAGTAAAAATTGTGTTCATTTGAAAAATGCATAGAACAGCTGTAGCTTACTTAATGTAAGTAACCTTTTTCTTTCAATATAATAGCTATTTCATTTAATTTACTTTACAGAAGAAGACATTTCATAACGTTGAGTACCTGGATATATTTCTGTCATAATTTTCATTGCTGAAGATAAATATAAGCTTTAAAATTCCCAAAAAGACCAAACTCTAAATACAGATTTATAAAATTAATTTAATTAAACTCTTTCAGTATTATAGTAAAATAGAACTCTTTTAGTATGTAATTAAGTCAAACTTACAGCATTATGTAGTACTAGTTTCTTTAAAGTTAATACATCATCACTGAGAGTAGCTGACATTAAAAATGCTTGATATATCTTTGGTAAATGTCTAAAATGGCAAAAATATATCAACAGATAATGTTATAATGCATCAGGTATAAAATAATTATCATACAACTAAATCAAAATCAATGGCAATTGGCTAGAAATATTTCCTTATATACTTATATAGCTTACAACACAAGGTAGCTAAACCTTATGCAATTAAATTCAAATACATAATTAAAATCAATTTTCTAGTTTCAACTTGATGTACATTTTGTGGCCATTAGTGAGTCACAAAAAAAATAAAATACCTTTCATACATTTCATATTTAAAAAAACTCTATGGAAGTCATTTCTAGTCTGATACTGATGAAATTTCCAACATTTCCCTAAAAAAATGTATTAAAACTTTTGAAATAATTTGGAATAAATTTTAATATTTGCAATTTTTTTAGATCAACATTTGCATTTAGGAGACCAGTCAGAGTGTGTCTTGGTAAAGTGGCATGTCTTCCTGTGGACTGTCGCCTTCATAAACTTGCAAGTTAAAAATCTGGATTAAGTATAAAGAAGGGTTCATTCATAATCACTAGATAGATACATAGAGAAAATGAGTCCATGGGACAAGGATCCCCTTCCAGACAAAGCTTAAGGAGACAAATGTCAGACATGAAAAGGATAGACACAATACAACTCCCCCTGATAAGGCTTCAGACCAAATATCAAACCAATCACACATACATTAGTTGAGAAATCTTTGACAAAATTGATGGAGGAAGCGACATACATAAAACTTAATGCCTCTGTTGTCTAAAGGCAGGGGCATAAAAATCATTTAAAACACACAAGAGCAAACTATGGTTATATCTTGATTTATTGATGCAAATGTCTTGAAAATAAATGGTGATTTTATCAGTTGATGACTAACACAAGGCCATATACTGTATAAAAAATAACTGTAGTAACCAGTTATGTTAAAACTTGCCACAAATTCCACTTAAACCAATGGATTTTAACAGCCATTCCATATGGAATATGGTCAAATTGTACCAAAATTAAAGTCTATCTGTTGAAATTTAGCCACAAATTATTTTGTACAAAAATCAATCAAACATACTTTATAATAGCTTTGACATCATCCTCATATCCAAAGGAGAAAACAAGATCAGCTTCATCTATGACTAACATCTCCAGAGATTCCTTGATACTTAGGTTACCAGCCTGTATGTGTGCTAAAATACGAGTAGGAGTTCCCACTATAATATCAGGTTTCTCCATCAGCTTAGGTCTACAAAAATTAAGCAAGCATTATAATTTGTGTCAAGTTTTTATTCGTAATTTGTAATCAGATAACATTGTTGATAAAAATAAGACAAACCAAATTTTACAAAGATATATATTTGCTGATAGAAAAATTTACATCTCACCTCTCATGCCTACCACATTTACTTCTTTGATAAGACAAATTTTAGCTTATATCAAAAAAAGTAATGCAATATATTACTTTAATTTGCTCAAGGCATTTAGAATCTGTTGAAATCTTCAGCAGAATTTGTTTATATAGATTCTGTGCATAAAAAATTTTATTTAAGTAAATTTCTAAAAATGTGACAGATGGCTATATAAATACATCTTTGATAGAATCAACCCTTACCTCTGAGTAAGAAGTGGAACCTTTGGAGAAACATCAACACATTTAATTTCTCTTGAACAACAAGCCGTTAGCTCCTGTAAAAGAATTTTAACAAACAAGCTGTTAGCTCCTGTAAAAGAATTTTGACAAAAAATGATCACAATATTCCTTTGGAAACATAAAACTCGTCATGGGCACATGATTGGTGTAAGTAGTTAGTAGTTCATTCAAATTAAGCCCTTTTTTTGATTTATTGAATGTTGCTTAACGTCCAGTGGCAAATATTTCATGCATATTCAGGACGAGAGCATATTGAACCCTGCTTTGTACTAGACCGACATGCTGAGCCAGATTTTTAATGTGCTAAATCACGAGAGCAACAGTCTGCAGGAAGACATGTCACTTTACCCAGACACATTATTCCAACTCTAGGCCTACCAGTATTTGCTCTTATTCCTTAATGCTGCGTGCTTGGCGGAGAAGCAGCAATTACCCATTTTAATGCAGCAATTACCAATTTTAATGCAGCTATTACCAATTTTAATGTATGCAGGCGAGCTTGCTAACCATTACATCATAGAAGCGGTTAAGCCCCTTTGAATTCAGATCAGAGTTTAGTAGCATCTACAAGTTTTTTCTTGCTTATTTGCTTTCAATTTAGACACAATCATTGAGTTTTATAATTTAAATCTTTTTATTCCTATAGGCCTTTCCAAAAACCTATTTCCAGAAGTCCAAGTTTGGTTTAAATTTAAGATTTTGTAAGAGTTGTTCCCCTTTGTGTTAAGTACATCATGTCCACCTAAGAATAAGCAAGGCGGAAAACCTGACTTTTCCCTGTTCTTTATCATAAAGCATTTGCTTTCTATGACTGTCACAAGTAGTTAAGGTATTTACCGTATTTGACTGTAGATAATACACATTTGTACATAATACGCAGATAATGTTTGTTCGGGTGGTTGAGTCTTCATTTCTTCTTATTTAACAGTTTAAACAACTTTAAATTAAAAAATAAGCTTAGATAACAAAGAATTCTAAGAAAAATAGACTAATTTACTACCCCGAAGTGACAGTGTGGTAAAAATATCTTTCTGAGTTCAGCCCAGAACAGCAAGCAATCCGTGTTGAATTTATCTCTGTTTTTTTTACTTTCAAGCAAAAAGAAACTGTTTTTCATCATTTTATTGAAATTTAAGAAAAGTTAACAATAATCAGCTTCTTTTTTACAACCGAGAGATACTACAACCACTTTTAAAACTTCTATCACTTTACGCTCACATGATTTGTTTTGTTATTTTACAAATGGCGTCAAATGTAAACCTAGTTCTCTCGTGTCGATATATGAAAGATAACACCTATTTCTGAAAGAACAACATAGATTCAAGTTCATGAAAGTTGATATATATTTCATGTATTGCAAAAAGCTTTCTTTTCTTTAAACATCGTCAAATGGAGACGAACAGACAATCTGACAACTTCTAGAAATGGGTTTTCAGAGAAGGCTATTATCATGGAACATTTGGTCTTTTCGTATCTCTGGATTCATAGAGTTGTTTCCCATATAGGACGGTATGTCAATATGGCTGTAATGGTGTAATTTTGATTTTTACTTTTTAAAATTTTATTTCACCTAACAATTTACTGCAATAATCAGTCTTTTTGTTTATTTTATTAATGCACATCATTTTCTCTCATTCAATATTATGGATTTTGCAAAAAACAGCAATATTTATGGTGTTCTTACATTACAGCTGTATTAAGATACAATCCTGCATGGGAGACAACTCATACAAATTATGAATGCATCCTGGGTTACAAAAAGCGGGAATAACTGATATTAGAATTCATTTCAGCAAGAAACTGTGAAGTTTGTTCTATAAATAAAATACAAACCATAAGATTTTTGTAGGCTTGGTTACATAATTCTTTAGAAGGAGTTAGGAACACAGCTTTAACACACTGCTCTTTGCTTTTCTAAAATAAATAGATAATCATGTATAGAACTGAACAAATCATATTTATTACCATGAAAATTATTTTTTCTCCATGGCAGTTTTTACATCAGAAAATTTTATTAGGGATTCTCTGTAAAAAAATACTGAAAAGCCAAATCTGGTACATTAGTTCAATATTTTGCTGAGATGTACATACATGGACACTGTTATTTATGACAAAGAAACTTTTCAAGAAAAGAGCATGTGCAGTAGGTGCCTTATTTGGCCACAATTTTCAGGTGAAATAGAAATTGCCTTCTGATTCAAATGCGCAAAGTTTGAGTACCAACATAAATCACCAGTGGTCAAGCTGGAACAGTCACCTTGAAAACAGAACATTCACCTTGAAAACAGCAGGACATTTACCTTGAAAACAACAACTGAGTAAACCAGTTATAGTTGGTTATTTAGTTTTGAATGGTACTATATGTTTAGATATAGTTTGAAATAGGCATCCAATATATAATATCAATTGTTAATATAGTAGAAACATGAGGGTGGTTGCAGAGTATAAATTAGACCAAAAGGGTGCTGATATGGGCACAAGGGTTCTCCCCTGGGTGTTCCCCTTACTATTTATGGGTAGCTGGACCAATGATTATGACTGAATGGTGGCGCAGGCAAGGATTCATAGGAGGTAGACCCGACATATGCCCCTTAAAATAAAACTTATCAAAACACATATGTTTTCCTTTAATTTTTATGGAAAAAACAAACATGTTTTGTCTCTCTGTGCTCTGAGTTTTAATTCTTCATGACCCCTCTTAACCAATATTCCAGATCCTTATTGTGGAGTCTTTATTGAACCTTAATGAAAAGACAATACACTGTTTCTAATAACAATGCATACCTGAAACTAATATCATGCCCTTATCATAAATGGTTCCTGTTAAAATGAAATGATATAAACTTTAACATAAATGGAAATAATGCTAGCTAACAGATCTTGTTGATAAATCATAAGAAGAGAGGACTATACCTTCTCTGTGGAAAGGAAATGTAATTGCTTAAGTGGTTTGTCTGTTCATTTATTTATACCAATACATATTCTGTATAAATGCTGCATCTGGCTAACATTTTAAACTTCAGTCATATTTTCTACATCAAAGGTACCAAGAATGCTTTTGTCTAAAGAGTTATATTTTTTTGTTCCAAAGGTATTGACAACCTTGCTATCTAGTTACCTGTTTGAATGTAATATTTTATATATGACAGGTATGGAGAATGCTGCTGTCTAGTTACCTATTTAGACTGTAATATTTTCTGTATGCCATTTATGGAGACTGCTGCTGTGTAGTTACCTGTTTAGACTGTGATATTTTCTGTATGCCATATTTGGAGAATGCTGCTGTCTAGTTACCTGTTTAGACTGTAATATTTTCTGTATGCAATATATAGAGAAAGCTGCTGTGTAGTTACCTGTTTAGACTAATATTTTCTGTATGCCATATATGGAGGTTACTTGTTTAGACTGTAACATATTCTGTATGCCATATTTGGAGAATGCTGCTGTCTAGTTTCCTGTTTAGACTGTAATATTTTCTGTATGCCATATATGAAGAAAGCTGCTGTGTAGTAACCTGTTTAGTCTGTAACATTTTATGTATGACAGGTATGGAGAATGCTGCTGTCTAGTTACCTGTTTAGACTGTAATATTTTATATATGCCATATATGGAGAATGCTGCTGTCTAATTACCTGTTTAGACTGTAATATTTTCTGTATGACAGGAATAGAGAATGCTGCTGTTTTTCCAGATCCAGTTCTTGCTCGAGCTAGTATGTCTTTTCCCTCTAGTGCTAAAGGTATAGCTTTTTCTTGAATAGGGGTTGGTGTCTCCCATCCTAATGTTGCAATTGCCTAAAACATTATGACATTAATGGTAACCATTGAGATGAAAAAAATCCCTAATAATCTTCTCTCACATACTTAATCTTGTTCATGCATAAGTTCATGCATGTGTAGGTGAATATGAAAAATGAACCTACTGTCTGTAAACCTCACCACGTGGAATGCCTTTTTCAAAAGTAAAAAGTGTTACCATTTTTCAATCTCAATATAATTTTGCAAAAAGATGTATCTTGGTGAGTCTTAATAGAAACTATTTCTGTTTTTAAATTCTTTTCAACAGTAAATGAACAAAGAGCAAGAGAAATGTCTCTATTGGATTTACAATGTCAAAACGAGATAACTCTCTTGGCAACAGACAGCCCTGTAGAATGCCTTTAGAATACCATATAACTTAAAATGTAATGCAAAATTTCTTTCTCATCTCAATGCAACAATTTACACAAATAAATGTTTGAAATCATTCCATTTTGAAAATTTAGTATTTTAGAGGACAAAAAAATTACAATGGGAAATTTCCCACCTAAAACAGTTTTTATCTGCCTGAAAAGTATATGTTGAGGACAGTTCTTAAATTTTTATACACATGTAGTATTTTATTGGACGACTCACTGGGTACTACTTCTCAACAAAAAATAGTAAAATACTCTTACGGTAAAGGTTTGAAATTTCCAAAAAGCCATTCAAAGGAGTAAGGTTTACAGACATTAACAGTCTAAGGGATGAATTTTATACCTGCATATTTTTGTCCTTGCCTCAGTAGGATTTGAACTCATGCAAGCACCATTGCCTGCAATGTGTCCAGTGCCCTAAAATACTCAGCTGCCTAAGCTATTAAAATATAGATTTCAGTAACCAGGTGATGCTTTTCCTCATCAGCTTACATTAGTATCTAAAGATAGAGCACAGTACATATTGTATTGTTGCATGTACATGTAGATGGTTAACTTAACATTCATCCCAGCTTTTTCATGTATATTGTAAAGGATCTTGTACTTTATTTAATAAAGCCATATCAAATCATTTCATACAAATGTCTTAAATATGTGACAACTCTACAATATAACTTCCCCACTGGATCTCAGATATCTTGGATATGAACATCTAAAATTATTCTTACAGTGTTAGTTATTTTAGTAACTGCACAAGATTATCTGAGATTATGAAAAAATCCAGGTTTTCCTGACCAAAGAGTAAGTTTAGTAAATTAATTGAGCTTAAGCTGAATTACCTAAAATTATCTGAGATCAAGGAAGATATTCTCAAAAATGTGAACCAGGTTTTGCTGTATTAATTCATGTTAAGTTGAATAAATTATTTCAGCTTAAGTTGAATTAATATTCAGAACATTTTGATTGGTCATTATTCATCTTGATATTCTTTGAAATAATTGAATTTTATGCTCATCATCTTTTATTTTGTATCATCAGAAGCCATAAATAATGAGTATTTAGATGTTTATCTAAGTTTTATTGATAATTTGATATAACTATATCTTAAAAACAATAAATTTGTTTTCATGCATTAATATTCCTTAACAATGCTTTGTGGATAAATATTCGTTACTTTTTGTCAGGAAGCAACTTGAAAGTTCCTAAGTCATTTTTTAAATCAACAAAAGAATTACAATACCTCAGATTTTTTTCAGAATTACTGAAATTTGTAGAGTAAATATCTATGTAGATGATTTATCAACACATTTTTACATTACATGTTGCATTTTTATTTCAAACTTTGGTTGACTTGTGTTTTTAAGTGAATACAAATTTCAGTTTTTATGACGTCCAGTTTCAACATTTTGGATGCTGTATCCATGTGATATAAAAAAGATAATGTATTCCATGACCAATTACATGGAGAAAATCCTTATTTGATTTCTTTCTGCTCTTGCAAAAATATTCTTATGTTACAAACTGCATGTTTAATTTCAAAGGAGTAGGTTCAATAAGGACCGTTTTCGGCCTCAAAAATAAGGTTTAGTATAAATTTGAAGTTTTACATTTTTTGCAAACTATAATGTCATAT
>JARWCS010197467.1:0-13954 GCA_034783895.1 Geukensia demissa | reverse complement strand
CTATCCTTTTGGCCTTTGAATAGACATACTTTTATACAATAACACATCGAAGAAAGGCGAAATAACACTAAACATTCCTACCTCATGCAGATTTCAAACGGTTTGTTCACATCTGTTTTTAGCCTCCTGGGTAAAAAATTACTTATTTTATACGCTCCTATACAAATTTCGCCCTAGAGGTTATACCCCGTGATATTTAAAAATGTACCACAACAATTATATTTAAATACATAGTAGAACAAGGTACTGCAGTAAATGCAAATACATTTTAATGTATAAAAAGCTTTAATTTTTTCAGTGCACACAGACACTGCATGCAAAAAAATGCCCATGCAAAACGATTGCTAATGGTCGATCAAATTTATCTTAATAAGTGATCGAATTAGACCAAATGCTTTTCTCGGATATTTTCGACTTAACCGACGTTACTTTGGTGGAAATGATGAAAACACCAAATTGATCAAAGAGCTGAACAAACCTTTATGTAATAATGTTTTCTTTTTCGGGGGCTTTGATGGAAATCGTGCATTCAAAACGCAATTACATTAACAGATCGAAATAACCCGACATAAAGTAAAGCTGCCAGAACATTATTGAGAGTCCCAAAATATGCGGGTCGGGAATCTTTATACTTCTAAACGGGATTGGAAACACTTAAGGGCAAACGAAACAGTAGAAACATAAACCTCTTTTATAATATTCTTAACAACAAAAGTCCAGATTGTCTTTTGAACGTTTTAAATATTATTCTAGTGTGATAAATCATAACTATACTTTTAGAAACACAATATAAAGTACCTCGTTTCCGTCTCGAAAAAGTCTCTAACATTCTCCCCCACTTTTCATTCCAGGAACAATCTTAGTTTTAATTGCAGATCATTTTTTCCTAAGTTAAAATATTATTAGAGGAGGAAAAAGATCCTTCAATCTTATTTCCGTTAACATGGTTAAGGATCGAGAAAAAAAAACATAATTCATACTCGGTTAAGACACCGTTGTAGCACTTTTAAGGCAGATCTATTTCGGGTAATATTTGAGAATTTTCCACAGGTCATTAATTGTAAACCCAAAGTAAATGGACCTGTTCAGATTGCAAGGTGCATTGATACGAAATTCCCATTTAATAACTTAAATGCATGAAACGTTGGAATGTTGAATAATTTCCTGGCTTTTTATTGGTTATTGTGCAGTTTTTAGTCTGTTCTCTTCCTGATGTTTTCCACTGTATTGTAGAAGACGATTTTATTGATCAATATAAAAAAGTCTTTCTTGATCGTTCCCAGCCATCTTATTTCTTCGGTGTTAAAATCTTTATAGATTTAAAATAATCCATAATTTCTCTAATCAATCCGAAATAATTACCTTATTATTAATTACACCTAATCTGATTAAAAAACGGGCGTTAACACCACCTAATTTTTAGCTGATAAAAACGCCATTAAGTCCAGTGTAGAATACCCATGTGAGAGATCAAAAGTGCATAGTTCAAAGAGAAAAGACCAATTTGAAACAAACTAAAAGATAAAATGAAAACAAAAGTAGCAAATGCTTGGAATCCACGAATTCTTTTAAAAACAGGAGTGGGATCAGGTACTCATGAAGGGCAAGTGTCCCCTGTCTACTTAGGGTATCCTTAAGGTGTAGCAGAGGAGACATTTTACCATAGGTTTTGCATTGATGAAATTCAACAGAACCTTAACTATACCAAAACTATTGAACTTCAAACTTTAAAAATGGAACACAAAAAAAACTAAACAATAAAACAATCACATTAAGATTGAAAAATTAAATTGACATGGAGATGCAAATATAAAGGAAAACAAATATAACGGGTTGAAATCACTTGAGATTGGGAAAGGCTGTAAACAACTGCAATATCCTATACTTGATTTCCGTCGATGAATAGTTCATACGTTACAAACGTTGCACCTGCACTGTGTGCAATGTTCCATACTTTAGAAACACAACAAACTAAACCTGGTACGGAAATACTGTATTTGTTTGGTTTGTCAGTGTTTTAATGTTTTTCTTGTTTAACTTGGATATGATTCAGTTGCATTATGACGCTTTCTTTTTGTGTCTTCGTTCAAATTTAAATGTCTTAACAGACATGTAAAACATATGGCTATTTGCAAAATCGTTTCCTCTTTATAATAAAGGAAGGTTTGAGTAGATTTAGAAAAATTGTAAATATTTTGTTCGTCGATCGTTTGGTCAGAGTCAAAGAGTAATGGATCTGAAATCTGTTTTTGTAGGGTTCGTGTAACTCTAGCTGTAGTTTTCAGTGTAGTGTTGTGCGTACTAAGGCCTTGTCTGTCTTCTCATTTAACGATTTCTTTCTGTCCGTTTGGCATCTTCGAATTCTTTTTGACATTCTTTGTAGAGATTTTAAGTGGCATTTTGACAAGAGTAGATAAATATAGAATTGCAGAATAAACACTTATTAAAGGCTTTGGTGTCACAAAATAAACCTCGCATTTCCTTCCATGATACAAACCTTTCCGGATTTCTTCGTTACACTAACGAGTTAATGAATATTCTGTTCAGTGTGTGAACTGATATTCTTTTTTGGTGGATAAAATGTCCGTCCTCGAAATTTTGGTCACATTGCTCAATTTCGCCTTGCTTAAATTCATTGTCGTCAGAAGAATGACATATGTCTGCAAATGATTTCTTGATTGATTTATTGCAGATGATAACTTGGAAAATGCAAATAAAGTCTCTTCTCTTTCTACAATAAAAGCTAAACTTCAAAAATTCGAAACTCGGCTCGTTTTTGTACCGACTGATAAAGCCGCCGACAATGTAGTCGTGGTTTGTCTACATGGAGGTACTTAAAAAGGACATTTTTAAATTCTTCTACCTCCCAAGCCATGTATTCAACAGAGAGTCAAATGGTAGACAGACACATTACTTCCACATATAAGTTTGAGGCCCCTGCTGAACATTTTAAAGTTCCTACCATATATTGGTTACCAAAGAACATAAAAGACCTTTCAAGTTCCCTTTTATCTACGCGACACGTAAGTGTTCTGCTATTTTACTTCCTGCCCTTTTGACTGGTGTTCTATCTGAATTGAAAGAGCTTATCATGGATTACTGTAATAAAGCTTACGAACATAATGGTATAAACTACTTTTTGTAGTGTAAAAAAATCACTGGAAAATTTGGATTACAGGCTTTCGAAAAATCTTTTGACACTGTTGATAGCTATGATTTCTTTATTCTAAAAAATACACTAAGATTTGGAAGTCTTCCAAATCTCAAGCGAGAAGACAAATATAAAGATATACTTACTGGACCTGTGGGGAGATACTGTCAATTTTTTCTTGATTATATTTTTATTCGTTTCGGCAGTAAAATTTATAGACAGGTCGTAGGAATCCAATGGGCACAAATCGTTGCTTCTTTAATAACAGATTTGTTTCTTTACTGCTATGAATCTTAGTGTAATGCCAAACCTAACAAACATCCTTCTAGATCTGATTTGATAGCGTCGACAAATTTAACAACTTAATGATTTCTTTTCGGTTAATTACTCATATTTCTACGAATACACTACCGAGATTTATCCAACGTAATTAATCTTGAATAAAGCCAATAACTATAGCCTCAAAAGTCCATTTCTGGACTTAGATGTGTATATTTCTACAGGCAAATAATTTCTATCAAAAATTTACGACAAGAGGAATTTCTCATTTCAATTTGTTAATTCCCCGTCCTTGACGGGGACGTTCCTTTGGCACCTTAATACGGTGTATATATTTCTCGTTATGCTCGTGTTTGTAGCGACGTTTTAGATTTTAATGAATACAATCTCTGTATAATTAACAAAACATTTGGACAAGGATTTCGTTCAAATTTCGATGTACTTGCAATCATCTGATTAACCACGGGATATCACATTCTTAAATTTCGACAAGAGGGATTTCTCATTTCCATTTGTTAATTCCCCTTCCTTAACGGGGATGTTTCTTTGGCACCTTAATAGAGTGTATATATTTCTCGTTATGCTCGTGTTTGTAGTGACGTTTCAGCTTTTAATGAACACAATCTCTGTATAAATGACAAAATATTAAGACAAGGATTTCGTTACCACAAATTTACTAAATTGATTACTAAATCCATTCATAAAAATAAATGTCTGTTTTCAAAATTTGGATGTACTTGCAATCATCTGATTAAACACAGGATATCACATACATTTTTACAGAAACGCGAAGAATAAATTTAAACAAAATCCACATGGTCTTAAAATTCATCTTACTAAACTCATCCGTAAAGGATACCGTCACAGCATTATTATTAAATGTTTAAATATGGTTTTCATTCGTTCTAATACTTTCTTGTTAATAAATTCATACGGAAATAAACAGGTTATATTTTTTTATTATTTTTTCCTGTATATTTTTATATATTGGCATTTGGAAAATTCAATGTTTTCTTTGACACTGAAGTAAAATTTTATTACCTAATCGGTTGATTTTTTTTTAAACTAGCAGACAGTAACTGCAAAATTCTTTCGAGGTCGATACTTTTGTTGTATCATGTACTAGTTATAATTGTATTTCTATTTGTTTTCAGTATCGAAATCCATTTCAACCGATTTATATCGCCTGTTTTTATTGCTGTTTTGTCACTCCACTGTCACAAATTAGGGGGAGGGTTGAGCGCTCACAAACTGGTTTAACTCCGCCACATACTCAATGGCCCTATTCCAAGACAAAAACCTGTAGTCCAGTAATTGACCTTTTTCCATTTAAACGCCATCTATGAAAAATCAGGGGGAGATAGTCCAAATTTGATGATAAAACTGTGAAGTATCCTTTATGATAAAAATTTAAACCTAACAACAAAAAGTATATTTAAATCAAATTTAACAAGATTCTATTATTTATTGTCACACATATATCTATTACATTGAATAAAATGAGTTTGAAATTGATTTCCCCAATAGTCTTCCATTAGCTGCAATTAAAGTCTACCATCAAATTTTGATTACCTCCCCTTAATTGGAAATGGGTCAATTGTCGTTGTTTAAATGATATTCTTTCTTCTTTTTCCAATAGATTAGATTGATTGTCGTGTTTAATGAATAGTTTCATAATTGTATTTTGGAGGCCTTTTACAGCTACCGTTATGGTATGGACTCCGGTTCATTATTGAATAATATGACCTGTAAAAGTTTAAATTCCACTGATATTTTAGTGGACGGCTGTCTTATGGACAAACAGGCCACATATCCTATTTTTGTATATATTGCAATTTATTTGAAAATATTGTTCCATCCTGTTTTCAAACATTCCAAAGAACAAAACGAAAACCCCGAAAATGCCGGTAAAACACCATAGGCTGTCGCTAGCATGTACGTATATGGGCTTAGTCTTGGTACAAAAAAAAATGTCTAATCCTTTATCGGATAGAAAACCCTCTAGAGATTCAGAGATTCCAAAGAACAGAACGAAAAGACCAAAAAATCTTGAACCTGTGAAAACGGCGGGAAAACATCACTCGATGTTAAATGCACATGTGCAGAGAAAATCAGTTTTTGAACAGATAAATAGGCCTTAGCCTTGATCAGATAAAAACCCATTCGGACACCGCAAAGAATGTGACGAGAGCATGAGAAAACCTCAAGATACCCTGAAAACACCATTTACTTTCTATCAAACATGCACAGAAAAAAAATTAGCCTTGGACAGATGAAAAAATCAACGAGAGATTCAGAAAATCTATAGAAACACTAAAAAAAACGTCAACAGCGGAAATGATCCGAAAAAACTAGGACCGTCTCGATAGCGCAGATGCAGAAATAATCAAACATAGAACAGAAAAAGCCGTTAGTCTTGGTCAGACAGAGTCCCCAATCCAAGATCGCAAACAACCAGACAAAAACCAGAAAACGTTAAAACCCCGATAATGTTACTTCCGGTTCGAAAGAGGTATTTCTCGTGACTCATTAACTACTTCCAGTTTCGGTCAATTTACTTTCGGAGACGTCACAAGCCTCGTCAAAAATCTTCATCCACAAATACAAGTTGCACGGTGGGCCAATACTACTGACTTCTTTCGTAGTATATTGTGCTTGGATTTTAAAATTATTGTAAGCTGGATCGCCTGAATGATGCTGTTAATGAAAGTAAAGGGGACCATTGAATAAGAAGGCATCATGTGTATCACATAAATTAGTTTTCACATTTCCCACCTCGTCGATTTCAATGTTGTGTTCAAAATAAAAACAGATCTGGGAGTGTTTGTTTTCGGGTTCTCTTACAGCTTGCATAATTTATTTCAAATGCGGTATATATTGAAGCAAAAACATATACTTTTGATTTAAAGTAATTTTCATATCACTAGCTCCAATTTCCTTTTTCAAAACATAAATAATTTTGGGTTTATTTTAAAAGATAATTTTATGTTTTTTATAGTAAAAGCTTAGATATAAATGTTAAACTTATCACCTACGTAGTTTAAAAACTTGATCTAAGTCAGCACATATAAAGTATGTTTAAGGAATGGATTTCCTTTTAGAATGAAATTACATATTCATGACAAATATTAGGGAAATCTTTATAATTTTGTTAATAATAGAAATTGAATGTGAATTTATTTTTAAGCGATCGCAGACATACTGTACAAGTAGGGTATATGTGTATTATCTGATCCGGACCATTCACTTATGATCTGAATATGCGAACAGTCTAGAATAACTTTTTGCATTTTTAAAAAAATACAGAATTTTAAAAATTACATGCACTGTTATATGACAAAAATATGACTTATAATTTCTATGTTTGGTATCTTTGTTCTTGCTTAACTGTCTTGAATCTTTTGTAATTTTTCAAAACAGCCTGATACTGTCTAAATATGGTATCAGTAAATCTAGGTGGAGTGTCCCATTTGGAATTAAACTTTGTGTTTTGAAGCCATTTTTCAGCTTCAGCAAGGTTTGTTGTACTGCTATGGTTTTTTTATTTAAGAAAATCTCCGTCTGCATAATTTCCTTCGTATTGTTCAATTTCCACTAATTTTTAGAAGACAACGCATCTTCAGACAATTTTGTTTTTATTATTATTTTTGAAAGTGATTTTGTGATCAAGTGATCTCTGGTATTCTGGCAAAATTTTATCGTCTGTGCCCTTGTTTTCATTTGTCGGTGAGTAAATTTCTTTTAGATTTTTCCCAACGTTTATATCAACGTCAGTTTTACTTCGTGGGTTGGCCGTGTTTTCAAATTTCTGTGCGATCTCTTTGTTAGACGGACTTGACTGTTTTGGGCTTTGTCGTACAGGTGCCATTGAAGATCCTGACCAACCTGATACGTCCTGGCCATTTACCGTTCCTTTAAAGTTTAATGATGTTTTTGGTGATTTGTTATCTGATTCGCTGTAACCTTCCAAGTCTTGTTCAGATATAATTTCAAAATTTTCGTTAAGATAATCGTTCGCATTGGTTGATGACTTTATTTTTTCTTCATATTCCGTACTTCTACTGTTGCTTGCAAAACTGTCATCTTGATTATTTTCAACATGCATATTTTCTTGTTCTCGATTTGTCTGGCTAGTTATTTTGAGTGACATGGATTCGTTGTCCACGAGATCTTTTATCCCAACATTGTTGTCTCTTTGTTCCTTATTCAGCTGAAATACTTCATTGACAGAATTTGGGTTTTCATCTTGATTTGTTAATATCAACCCTTCAACCTGATTTGTTTTTGTCTCATTTGCCTTTGGATCTTTATTTCTTCTTTTTGCGGCGACCTGCTGTGTCTGTACCGTTCCTTTAGCTAAAACTGCTCCATCTTTATGTAAAAGTAGAACTGGCCATACTACGTATTCCACAATGGTCCCCGTCCTGTTGTACTTGTTGAATTTGTTGGCATCAATAATTTTCGTTACAAAATTGTCATACTCTATTACCATAGGAGGGTCAGATGAGCAAATAAACCAACAAAGCTCTGAACATTTCTGTACAAACTTTAGCTCGCTTGGCAAAGCAGCAGGGTTGGATATTTTGTAATCATGTGAGCATTTCTGAAACAGACAAATACTAACAAAGTTAACGCCTCAAGACAATACTCGATAATTTTCTACTCCGTCTATAAAAAGAAATACAAGTTTTTAAAAAGTCGTAGATATACAAAGTTAAGTATTTGAACCAAATAAGCAATTGTGGGTCTGCATACTTATATTTTTGTTTAAGATATAAGCATTTTAAATTTGGCGAGGTTAATGGTTTTTGATCATTTTTATAGATTTGTATTTTCTTATTTTATCTATTAAACACATAAAATAACAATGGTTTCATTATATCTGGGATCAGATAGTTGGGGTCAATGGGAAAAATGATTGATGACTTAAAAAGGAAAAACAAAGATCAGTTCGACAATTTGATACAAACGGATGAACATGAGAATCCAACATCCTTATTTGTTACTTTAGAATGTAATAAGAATAGATTATTAATTGAGTGTATTTGTAAATGTTTGATTCTCTTCAATTTTGGACAATTCCATGCTTACTTTACGTTGTGGTCTTTGTTCATTGTAAAATGGCGTGAGATATTGAGTTGACTATTAGATTGCCATTTAGTCCTACAAAATTACTGTCTGGTTTGCGACCATAGTGGATCCTTATCTTTATTGAGTCCAGTGTAGAATACCTATGCGAGAGTTCAATAGTGCATAGTCCAAAGAGACAAGACAAATTTTAAAAAAGCTAAAAGATAAAACGTTAACAAAAGGAACAAAAGATTGGAATCCACGAACTCCTTTACAAAACAGGAGTGGGACCAGGTGCTCCGAAAGGGTAAGCGTCTTGCGCGCAACTCCCGTCGTGGAATCCTTAATCTCAAATCCGGGTTAACGTCAATCTTAGATCAGGTCAACTTTTCTTTGTATTACCGGCAACAGGTCCGTAACTAGTTTAGATACACTGATACTATATGGAAGTATTTAATGAAATTAAATATACTGCATACGTCCTTTGAAAGCAAATATTTATCCAAAAGACATGATGAACCGCGGTACTTTTCTTGTCATCAAAAAGATATGTTACACACTGTACTTCAAAATTGATTTTCTGGTATTTATTTGTTATATATTTTAGACAATGTATAACTTCCTAAGTTCTTTTATTATTTCAAATTCCACACAGGAATTATTTCCCTCACTTGATTTCTAATTAAAAATAACCTTGACTTTAATCAATAACTTAAAGATTCTTTTTTTCAAAATATATATGGAATTTGATTTCTTAAAATTGTACTACCCTATTGTTGCTAACCCACTAGGAGCACCAGAACTTGCCACTTTACTCATGAAAATGTAATGTTCTGTGCAGTGTTGTGTGTTCTATGTTAATCTTTCCTGTCATTTTGTTGACCGTGGTCTTGTCTGTCATCTGAATCAAAGATTTCTCTGCGCCCTTCTGACATCTTTAGATTTATTTCTATGTTATTTCCATATATTTATTATTTTTGCAATTTTAATATATGTCACTTTCTGCCAAAGCCTACGGTAAACCAGTTCATGGCAAGTTTTTCCATGGGCTGGAAAGCGTTTTGAATGTATGCAGGTGGCTTATCAATTCATAGAACTATTTTCCATTAAGTTTTCACGTATAATAATTCGTTTATTACGCTTAATTACTGGTGACAAAATCTATCAAAATTGACAGTATTTGTAAATAAGCTTAATTACATACCATGATTGGGTCTCTTTTGAACCCATGACGTCAACCATAGGTGCTGATCGTAAAAGTTTTATGTGCCTCTGATTATTTGGTTGATTAGTTTTCTTAGGTGGATCACTCATGTCACATCTCCTTTTTATATATTTGAGAGATGAATGACAATGAAAATTCCCTGTTTAACTTTGTATAATAACATTTGCTTCCCGTAAATAATACTTGCATAAGGAATTGTTTTAGCCTTAAAGCTTAAATCAGACACCCGGAATATCCTGTATGGATGGGATTGTATGTTCTTTTTTAAGAGGTATTGTTCTTTTATTATAATAAATTTCTGCTTCGTTTTAATGTCTTATAAAAGGAATTCGAAGATACTAAAGGGGAAGACAGAAATCGTTAAATCGGAAGACAGACAAGACCATGGCCAACAAAATGAAACGAAAGACAAACATAGAACACATAACACTACACTGAAATCTTACAATTAAGCAATCTTACACTGATACCATAGTCGGACATAGGTATCGAGGTCAATCAACACAAATATTTCCTATAAAAGTGTTTTTTTAGAGATATAAATTAATGATTTTAGTAGAGATTGAATTCATTACAGCAGTTTAGGTATCGGATCTTGCGAAAGATATATCTTAATGACTAAAGACTGTCTATAAATCAAGAATCTCTTATTACCTCTGATGGAACGCATACAGAGTAGAGAGTTTTTCTGTTTTTCCCTCTTTCTATCCTTTCTTCAAGTCCATCACAACACTGTATAGCATCACATATAATATTTATTCCTTCGGCATTCAATACTGATATAATACCTTCGTCACAACACATTTTATCTGATTGACTGTCGTCAGCACGTTTTCCTTGTCTTGGCCAATGGAAGAAATTCTGAGTGAAAGAATATAAGACATATAAATATTTAAACAATGAAACCAGGAATGCAATAAAACACTAAGACATTCAAAGGATCTCTCGAATTTAAACACAAATGTTTATATGATGGGTGTCAGATGGGATCCAGGGATAAATGTTGGCTTACCTTTCTGATACATATTACACTTAAACATATACCTGTGAGATTGCTCAAAGCTTCGATTTACTTTTTTTGTTCACATTCCCTACACTTTTCTAGACTAACGGTGTTTGAAACCAAAAATACGTGTTCTAAACCAACATGATAATTGTGAATAAGATGTTGATAAAATCTGTAAAACAGATTGAAAATGTAAAAATCTCTCTTATCTGTTATTTAATAGAAATATCGTATTTAAACTGTAATTGCATTCCAACATTATTTGTTTTGCCCTGCATTATTTTTGCCATATTTACACTACCCACCCAGGAGACATAATGACATTGCCATATTTACACTACCCACCCAGGAGACATAATGGCATTGTCATATTTGCACTACTCACCCAGGAGGGAGACATAATGACATTGTCATATTTACACTACCCACCCAGGAGACATAATGACATTGTCATATTTACACTACCCACCCAGGAGACATAATAACATTGTCATATTTACACTACCCACCCAGGAGACATTACCCACCCAGGAGACATAATTACATTGCCATATTTACACTACCCACCCAGGAGACATAATGACATTGTCATATTTACACTACCCACCCAGGAGACATAATGACATTGTCATATTTACACTACCCAACCAGGAGACATAATGACGTTGTCATTAAATGTCAAGTAATTCAACATTAAAGAAGACCATTTATGCCAAAGTTTACAAAAATTGCATGTTGCCCTATCACTTTCATCATTGGCTTCCACAAAGACTTCCTGGACACGATAAGTGTTTTAAGACCTATTTTATTATTGATGTTTTGAACTAAATGAAGGAAATATAAATGGTTATTGGTACTGTAAGGAGGTGATTTAGGAATCTTTTGAAGCTATAACTACTCATTAGAAATTGTTAATAATTTACCGGATACACAAATAAAGTACGAAAAGCAAGTATAATTGTACGTTCCTTAGCATTTATGTTCCGGATAGTTGCTAAACCACAGACTTGATCGTAATGTGTTAATTAGTTTATTTAAGGTGATAGATTTTATAGTCAAACAATTATCGAATTTCGCTTTATGTATGTAATCTTGAAAACTTAATAGAAAGGTGTTTCATCGTTATAACATTATATAAAATTGTCCAATTATTTCATTTTTATCATATTGCTAACACATCGATAATATCAAAGAAGGTGCGTTCGAAAATACTCTTTAAACCATACAATCACAACATTTATAAAACACTCAAAAGTTAATAGTTTTAGAATGAAAATGTTTAAAGATATTAAAGGAGGGAACAGTTTCATTTTAATGATATGTGTCACTGGTTAAGAGTTTTTCATTTTTCTTTTGGGTTCATCCTTTATTCAGTTGCTGTCCTTTCGAAACGTTCTAGATAAGAAGGGCTGAATATATTGTGTTATCAATAAATCTAGTAGCTTTCATTGCTAAAGTAACGGTTATGAAGCAAGCAATAAAGATTATTTAAGCCATTATCTGACATATACTATTGGTTTCAAACAAATTAGGAATAGTTCTAATATACCTAGAGGGAAAACAGAAAACTAGAAGTCTGAAAAAACAGACAGGGTGCGTCAGAAGGATCAACAGGACCTGCGCTAAAGAAGGCACAGAATTTCGTTTTTGACAATGAAAACTTTTGCAATTGTAAATAACAAAGAAATACAAACAACATCGGAAGTATTGACTATGAGAAACATTGACGAATCTTCCAGAAAGAATAATATACCTTGAAGAACAACAATAACAAAAATCTTGGAAATAACACGTTAAATGTTGTTTTTTGCTACAAAACTGTAGAAAGAGAAAGTATAATAAGAAAATTACAGAGAAAGTAATAGTAAGGAAGATGTTTCTGCGCAAATATGCGATCTACCTACCTGCGAATTGCGCATGCTTTGCTCATTTTCATTAAGGTCCTATGAAATAATTATAAATCATAGACTGATATGAAACATATTTAATCGCGGAAAATTATTATATATCTTCAAAAATTTAATAAACAGGGGTTGTAGTTTTAAGTAGCAGTCTATTGAAAAAATATCAGAAACCCACGGAAACTAAATTTGTTTTCAATTTAGACACTGTTCTTGTATGCATAACCAGTCTTTTTCATTTGAGCTTTGTACATTTAAGATATGAATTACATATGTGTAAATGAAAATGGCTTTTTGAAAGATTTATCGTTCTTGAATTAGTTGATATCCTAGGGAAATAAATGAATAGTTTTCTCAAAAATGCAAATGTTCAGTAACAAATGACTATTATCATCATGTAGTTTGAAAAGTCATCTTAAGAGTAGTGGGGTTTTCCACGCCATGTATCAATTCTACAGTTGTCAGTGTATAATTTTTATATGGACTGCTACTTAAATAGTACCATGAAATTATTAGCTTAACCAAAATTATTACTCCATTAAAGTAGTGGCAGAAAACATAATTTCAGTTATAACATCAATTTACACTTGAAATAATAAATTGATAAAATTATTTTGTAATTGAAAATAAATGTATTGTTAATAATTTTTGTCGCATTTGCTTAAAATGATTACTTTACAGGTTGCAAAAGATGTGACAGTATTAGCCTACATGAGAGCAAGACTAAAAATTACTGTCTTCGCAGTTCACTTCAGAAATCGGCTTTTTCAAATTTATCATATTTCAATCAGTTTGGAATTGACCTATATTTAATAAAATTATCAATTTGCTAAGTCGTTGATAAGTTATTAATTATTTAATTATTGATAGTTGTGCAATTTTTTTCACGGGTTTCTCCAAATCTGAGTAAATTGTTTTGTCTGTGGGAGTTTGCGTGGAGACGGGAGATAACTCACTTTAGCGGTTTTTCATAAATTAACCATTAAAAGCCCTTTTCATTTTACAAGTCCAAACTTTATTTTATGGAAAGTAAAATATAAAAATAATTTACAGTTTTACACTAATTCAAAGTAATACAAATAATTTTTAGAAAATTTGTTTTATAAAGCTCCAAAGGTTTACCATTTTCCATTCAAATCACTTTAAAGTAAGAAGAAAATATTTTACAAAAAATGATGACATACCTTGATAAATTTTCAGTTAAATGTATGCCCCCTACATCCCATTATAAAGTCTTGAAAAATTGTAAAAATATAAAAATAGGAGATGTGGCATGATTGTCCATGAGACAGCCACCCACCAAATGACAGTAGAATTTAAAC